>JAODAL010061652.1:0-20195 GCA_025379985.1 Phyllomedusa bahiana | reverse complement strand
CTTTTTAATGCAATCCCCCCATTAATTCCAGATTTCCCCACATCACCAGTGCCAGTGCCTATTATAAATGCCAGAGTACCCAATTACCAGTGCCTGAATGTCCGCTATTACTAGTGCCAGAATGCTCCCTATTACTAGTGCCAGTGTACCCCCTTTTAATGCTAGAGTGCCCCCATTATTAGTACCAGAGTTCCCACATCACCAGTGCCAGTGACCCTATTATCAATGCCAGAGTGCCACCATTACTAGTGCCAGAATGACCCCTATTACCAGTGCTAGAGTACCCCCATTACCAGTGCTAGTGTACCCCCATAACCAGTGCTAGAGTACCTTATTACTAGTGCAAGCGTACCCCATTACTAGTGCCAAATTCCCCATTACTAGTGCCAGAATGCCCCCATTACTAGTCCCAGAGTGCCCCTTTACTAAAGCCCATATATGCTAGAAACATTTCTGTTGTTCCCTGGTTTTTCTTTTTCTATATTTATACAATATTAAAACATTCTGCAATGTTCTATCAGACTTTTTACTGCAATACTCCTCCATTGAATCTCTGCTGTTAGTGAATGGACATTCTTGTTTAACGCCTCCAGAAAACTCCTGACCCTAGACTTGTCACAGCCTCGGCTTGTTACAATTGTATCCAGTCTCTACTACTCATGTGATATAACAGATCGATATTCCCTGCGCTGATACATTGTAGCAAAGTTTTTAGGACAGGAACAGATTTGACCTGTGTGCTCGCCTCTGGAGGATGTCTTCACTGGATACTGCTGTAACAACCCAAGCTCAATGAACAAGACTAGAGCCTGTGGGTTTCCATTCAGTACAGCAAGCAAGGTTTTGAAAGCGGTGAGGAAATGAAACAACCGGTATATCAGAAAGACAATCTTCAGTTTAAGCGTGAGGCTCTTTAAAAGTTAAAGGGGATGTTTAGCTCATCAGTTCTGCTGTTTTTTGTAGCTTTCATTCTCTCAGTTCCTCAAATCCAGGGGCGTTTCTTCTCCTCCTAGCTGGGGGTTTCTTAACTGAAGGGGGATGACATCATCCCCCCGCTTCACTGTTCATGCTCACTCCCGAGTCAGTGTGTTTGTTTGAGATCAGTGGCAGGGATAGCACATCCCTGCTCTCCCCCCTCTCTGTCTGAGTCCGCATGTCACTGTGTCGTTCCTCTCCCTATGCAGTCTTATTTTGTAAGAGCTGTTTACATACCACAGGCCTGCATTCAGTCTACAGAGTCTTCTATGAACTCAGAGCACTGATCTCTTCTCCTCTCACAGCTGGAGGTTTGTTACAGTTGAATTCAGTCTTCTATGAACTCATCCAGCGCAGCACAGATCTGTCTCCTTTTTATGTTTACATGCAGCAGCATTAGGCATCGAGCACAATTCTGCTGTTTTCTGATTGTAGAAGCAGCTGCAGTGTTACTGTGCAGCTGCTGGCTGTGCAGAGTGAAATGTTGCCAGCCCTTATTGTGAGTGAGAGTAGGCAGGAATGCGCGCTCCGTGAATACGACGGGGGCCAGACAGAATGTAAATTAGTACAGCTGTCAGCCATTAAATGAATGGAGGTGTGGATCCGACCGGCACTGGGGAACAGTGTTTACACAAAACGAAGATAAGGGATCCCGTGAAAACAAGACAGCTTTACAAATGACATCCAATGGCACAGTTGCTTGTTTTCACTGTCCCCTTATTCTGAAGACCATTTAATGTAATGATACAACCCCTTTAAGTGTGACAGGAATCAATGGAATTTCGGGGTTTTTTCTCTCTGATTTGCTTTCACCTGTATGAAAAGATTTTTATGTTTTTTACATTTATTTGCTATTTTTATACTTTCTTGATTTTATGTTAAGCCTTTCCCTCCCCTAAACATTGATCGTTGTTAGGATAATCTATCATGTTATCTCGAGGGACCACGTTCCAAACCTGCGCACCACCATGGCGGGACTGTGGGGGGCTGCGATGAGGTTCAGAGGCAGTGCAATATCAAACACATGCAAAATTCCTTTAATCCAGAATCGGAGGGAATTGGACGTCTTGGATGATCACATTTTCTGGATTATCAGACGGATAGAAGAGAATCTAATCCAGCATCTGCCTCCGGATGTGGCGCCTGACGGTGATTTATTTATTTATGCCCCAAACCGTTCCTCCTCTATGCATTTCCTGCAGAAGGGTTTTATATGGATTTTATGTGTTTTGTGACCTTGGTAATAAATTTTGAGGGAAAAAAAATCCGTCTGTGATTTACTTCATATTCAATTACTATTGGGCTCTCTGAGGTAGTATCACATGACAGGCTTAGATACAGCAACTCAGTCGACAACAGTATGGATTAGAAACAGAAACTCTGCAAACAGTATCACACATGACAGGCTTAGATACATCAGCTTCACAGACAGTATTACATAACAGGCTTGGATACACAACTCATCAGACAGTATCACACATGATAGCCTTAGATACATCAGCTTCACAGTATTACAAGACAGGCTTATATACACAACTCATCATAAAGTATCACACAAGACAGGCTTAGATACTTCAGCCTCACAGACAGTATTACAAGACAGGCTTATATAAACAACTCATTAGACAGTATCACACATGACAGGCTTAGATACATCAGGCTCACAGACAGTATTACAAGACAGGCTTAGATACACAACTCATCAGACAGTATCACACATGACAAGCTTAGATACAACAACTCAGCCAACAACATGATGGATGATAGGTGAGAAACAGCAACTCTGCAAACCTGAGGAAGCGCTGCTTAGCGAGAAACACATAGTCCAAATAGTTTTTATCTTCAGTTATGTCCTAATTAAACTTTTGTTCATTTTAATAAGTAGTCTTAGCGCCTTATATACCTCATTTTATAGTTGCTTTTTAGCACTAATATATTTTCCAAAGTGGGCGGTTCTACAGCTTCAGGCTCCCACTTCCTGTTCAGGCTGTGGGTGGTTCTACAGCTTCAGGCTCTTATTTCCTGTTCAGGCTGTGGGCGATTCTACAGCTTCAGGCTCCTATTTCCTGTTCAGACTGAGGGTGACTCTACAGCTTCAGGCTCCTATTTCCTGATCAGGCTGTGGACAATTCTACAGTTTCAGGCTCCTATTTCCTGTTCAGGCTGTGGGTGGTTCTACAGCTTCAGGCTCCTATTTCCTGTTCAGACTGAGGGTGACTCTACAGCTTCAGGCTCCTATTTCCTGATCAGTCTGTGGACAATTCTACAGTTTCAGGCTCCTATTTCCTGTTCAGGCTGTGGGTGGTTCTACAGCTTCAGGCTCCCACTTCCTGTTCAGACTGAGGGTGACTCTACAACTTCCGTCTCCCGCTTCCTGTTCAGACTGAGGGTGATTCTACAGCTTCAGGCTCCCACTTCCTGTTCAGGCTGCGACCATTCTACAGCTTCAGCTCCTACTTCCTGTTCAGGCTGTGGGCGATTCTACAGCTTCAGGCTCCATTTCCATTACAGTCTGTGTGAGGTTCTACAGCGTCAGACTCCCACTTCCTGTTCAGGCTGTGGGCGATTCTACAGCTTCCGGCTCCCACGTCCTGTTCAGGCTGTGGGTGGTTCTACAGCTTCCGGCTCCCACTTCCTGTTCAGGCTGTGGGCGTATCTACAGCTTTAGGCTCCTTTTTCCTGTTCAGGCTGTGGCTGGTTCTACAGCTTTATGCTCCCACTTCCTGTTCAGGCTGTGGGCGATTCTGCAGCTTCAGGCTCCTACTTCCTGTTCAGACTGAGGGTGACTCTACAGCAGCAGACTTTCACTTCCTGTTCACGCTGTGGGCGATTCTACAGCTTCAGACTGTGGGCGGTTCTACAGCTTCAGGCTCCATTTCCTGTACAGTCTGTGTGAGGTTCTACAGCTTCAGACTCCCACTTCCTGTTCCGACTGAGGGTGACTCTACAGCTTCCGGCTCCCACTTCCTGTTCAGGCTGTGGGCCATTCTACAGCTTCCGGCTCCCACTTCCTGTTCAGGCTGCGGATGGTTCTACAGCTTCCGGCCCCCACTTCCTGTTCAGGCTGTGGGCGGATCTACAGCTTTAGGCTCCTTTTTCCTGTTCAGGCTGTGGGCGGATCTACAGCTTTATGCTCCCACCTCCTGTTCAGGCTGTGGGCGATTCTGCAGCTTCAGGCTCCCACTTCCTGTTCAGGCTGTGGGCAATTCTACAGCTTCAGGTTCCCACTTTCTGTTCAGACTGTGGGCGGTTCTACAGCTTCAGGTTCCCACTTCATGTTCAGGCATAGTTGCCAACTTTTGAACGTGGGCATTAGGGAGATGTGCCCTAAAAGTTTGCATGGCCATGTCCCGCTTGTTGTTGAGCCACACCCCTTCACAAAAATCCATGCCCACTCCACCTAACTGTGTAACGGCTCTGGAAGAAAGCTAAATTAGGGTTGGGTGTCAACCAGCTTTCCTAGAGGTTGGATAGGCTATTCAGCAGCCAGGAGAGCTGGGAGATGCCGCCAAACTGAGCCTGAACCTAAACTATCACACTACAACTAATATTTCCACAATTCAGTAATTACACAATGTTAGACACCAGTGTACACAGGCTCTGCAGACTGTATATTACCTCCATACAGTGACCATATAGTGGTAGACACCAGTGTACACAGGCTCTACAGACTGTATATTACCTCCATACAGTGACCATATAGTGGTAGACACCAGTGTACACAGGCTCTGCAGACTG
Source organism: Phyllomedusa bahiana (assembly GCA_025379985.1). Classification (NCBI taxonomy): domain Eukaryota; kingdom Metazoa; phylum Chordata; class Amphibia; order Anura; family Hylidae; genus Phyllomedusa; species Phyllomedusa bahiana. The sequence goes on along the minus strand of JAODAL010061652.1, from coordinate 15,482 downwards.
AATATTGCCTCCATGCAGTGAGCATATAGTGGTAGCCATAAGTGTACAAAGGCTCTGCAGACTGTATATTACCTCCATACAGTGACCATATAGTGGTAGCCACCAGTGTACACAGGCTCTGCAGACTGTATATTACCTCCATACAGTGACCATATAGTGGTAGTCACCAGTGTACACAGGCTCTGCAGACTGTATATTACCACCATACAGTGACCATATAGTGGTAGACATCAGTGTACACAGGCTCTGCAGACTGTATATTACCTCCATACAGTGACCATATAGTGGTAGATATCAGTGTACACAGGCTCTGCAGACTGTATATTACCTCCATACAGTGACCATATAGTGGTAGACACCAGTGTACACAGGCTCTGAAGACTGTATATTACCTCCATACAGTGACCATATAGTGGTATATACCAGTGTACACAGGCTCTGCAGACTGTATATAACCACCATACAGTGACCATATAGTGGTAGACACCAGTGTACACAGGCTCTGAAGACTGTATATTACCTCCATACAGTGACCATATAGTGGTAGACACCAGTGTACACAGGCTCTGCAGACTGTATATTACCTCCATACAGTGACCATATAGTGGTAGACACCTGTGTACACAGGCTCTGAAGACTGTATATTACCTCCATACAGTGACCATATAGTGGTAGACACCAATGTACACAGGCTCTGAAGACTGTATATTACCTCCATACAGTGACCATATAGTGGTAGACACCAATGTACACAGGCTCTGCAGACTGTATATTACCTCCATACAGTGACCATTGTAAGGTGGCAACAGCAGGAAGGGTTTACAATGGCGTATACATCCCGGCCAGGGTCCTTGCGTGCACCTTCCGATGTCCCGACACATGCCCCCAAGGTAAGAGCCTTGGGGAATGAAAAGGCCAAAATTAGATGGATGTCGACAGTACAGACTGTCGACATATGTTTAACACATTTAAGGTTAGTATGGCTTCAGCCATTTCCTGGGTCGGCCTTTCATTGGGAGTGAGCATAGAGCAGGGTGGGTGCTCACTCCCCATGACTCCACTCCGGGGTTTTACCTGGAGTATAAAAGTCAGTAGGTAAGCTGACTAGGGTGGTTACAACCCCTGGCTACCTTTAAGCCTTGGGTGGAGACCTGCTGGAAAACCAGCAGGGAACTTACAGACTGTCAGTTAGCTGGTCTATGTTAGTTAGAGCCCAGACGGGCAGACGTTTTGTTTTTGTTTGTGTTTGTGCATGCCTTGCACTTTGCATTTTCTGTTTGCTGCCAATAAAATACAGAGGCCCTGTATTTTTCACCTGGAATACGTCTCTGTCTTTGTCTGAAAATGTGACTCACGATCCCAGACCCGGTAAAGCTCACACATGGTGGAGGAAGCATTGGGCAAAATAGAGGAAGTTCTCTTCTGAGACAGAGAAAAAACGTATGTCCTGGGTGCAAGCAGCTACCGCACGGTCAGCAGAGGCGGCTAAAATGGATGAGTTGGTGAAGCAGCTAATTCAAGCCAACGCTAACCTCCAGCTGATGGCGGCCAGCCAGCAGAAAGCGCACGAAGAGACCATCCGGGCGCAAGCTGAGACGAATCGCCTGCTAATCGAGACCAACCAGGCCACGGTGAAAGAGCAACAGCAGGTAAACCACACGCTGCAGCAACAGCTACAGAACCTGGCTGCAAGGCCAGAAGGGCCAACAAGTGCTCAGTTCACAGCCCGCCAGGTGGTGCAAGGTTCCCTGCGCAAGATGTCCGCGGATGACGACATCGAGGCTTACCTGGGGACCTTTGAGCGGATAGCAGAGAGAGAGCAGCTGCCGGCGGACCAGTGGGCGGATGTCCTGGCTCCCTTCCTAACGGGCGAACCGCAGAAGGCCTACTTCGACCTGCGTGTCCAAGACGCCAAGGACTACACCAAACTGCGGGGGGAGATCCTGGCCCGACTGGGGGTCACCCTGGCCGTACGGGCCCAGAGAGTGCAAGCCTGGGAGTTTGATCCTGCCAAGCCCGCCAGGTCACAAATGTACGACCTGTTCCACATTACCAACAAGTGGCTACAGCCGGAGACCCACACACCTGCCCAGGTGGTCGAGCGAGTGGTCTGTGACCGTTTTGTGCGGGCCCTTCCCATCAAGCTCCAGAGGTGCGTGGGGTACACCGACCCCAAAAGCGTGGACGAACTGGTCGCGGTTGTGGAACGGTACAGCGCTACAGAGGAGTTCCTACTGTTGTGGATGGGAACAAAGGTTATATATGTGTGATCCTTTCTGTCTCTATTTTAATGTATTAGTTATTATATACCTCACATATACATATTATATATACATAATAGGCACATAAATTATATAATACAGCATGTAAAAGCTGTATGTATACCTTTTGTTATTAATGTGTTAAAACAAAATGGCCGTCTGTAGTAGTTTGTATAGATCGTCGTGTAATCCAAGATGGCGCCTAGTCAGAAGTTACACCCTGTGTTCAGACATTCCTGAAGCTGTGAGGAGTGGGCCATAGATAAGGACGTGCCAATAGACCCTCACAGCCAGGTACATGTGATGCCTTCTTATCTACTCATTTGCAAAAGGTATAAAAAACCACCATTTTTGTGAAAAAAATCAGAAAGCACTTTTCATAGCAAAAGGCCATGTTGTGTTTGTGTTTTCCGGTGCCCCTTTTTTGTTTTTTTTTTAAAAGATTTTTTTAAACCCCCACAAGGCCCCAGAAAAATAGCCCTTTTGAGGCTTTTCTTTTTCCCGACCCCCCCAAACGTGGGGCGGGGGCTTGGATCGATTTTTTAAAACCCGAAAACTGAATGGTAAAGTTTCCCAACTGGGGACGCGGAGGAGCAAATCTTTTTGAAAATTTTGGGTTCGGGAAATTAAAAGTTTAAACTTTTCAAATTGGGCGGACCCGTTTGTTAGGGGAGCTTTTCCTTTTTTTCATTGGTTAGTTGTTGGGTCACGGGGGGACAGGCAACCAGTCGGCCCATGTTTTTTTGGGACCCTTAAACCGGGTAAATTTTAAACCCCCCCTTGGGGGGTTTTTTGGTGTTTTTAAAAGGTTTTGGAACGTTTGGGAAAGAGAGCGGGGAGGCAAGGTGTTAAAGAGGAAAACAGAGCAGAAATGCTTTTTTGGGGTTTATGGGAATCTTGGGAAAAAAACAGGGGAGTTTCAAAGTCCCCGGGCGGTGGGGGGGAAGCAGGAACGGGTTTCCGCGGGCCCTTGGGGGAAAAAAAAGGCCATTTGTGAAAAAAATTTTGAGAATTCATTTGATGGTAAAAAACAGGGAATTCGGTTTTCCTTGGTGTTTTAGGGGGGAAGGCTGAGACAGGGTTGCCTAAAAAATGGGTTTTTTTTTAAACATTTTGGAAAGTCTGCTTTCTGTTGGGTCTGTGTTTTTTTTGGTGTCCTGCAGATGGGATAAAAAAGAAGTTTTGGAATGTGAGTTTTGGTTTAGTGCAAGCACCACTGTGGTTTTAGAGTGTAAGGAATGTTAGAGAAGGGGTTCTCATTGTTGATAGGAAAAATTTAAGTGGAGTAGTTGAATTTAGCTGAAGTGTGATTTATGCCCTCAGAAAGTTTTTTGTGATAAGAGAATGGAAATGTTGGGGGGATCTTTACAGTTTAAAAGGGTTTAGATTGGGGTTTTTGGAAGGGTTGTTAATGGCTAAAACCTGGTACTTTAAATTAGATGGATTCAAAAAGGGGGGGGGGCCCCTGGGGGTGCGTGCCTATTTTGAAACACCCCCCAGGGGGAAATTTTCCCTGAAAAAAAAGGGAAAGTGTGAATCCCTTGTGCCCCCCGCCCTGAAATGGTGGGGGGACTTGTCTTGGGGGGTGGAGAGAAAAGGGGCCCAGGGGTGTAAAAGAACTCCCCCTCCCAAAAATGGGGAAAACCACCCCCCAGAAACAGCCCCCCGTGTCCCAAAAGGGTCACCCTGCCCCCGGGTAACCACCACCTTCTGCCCCAGCCCGCTTGAAACCCCCAGATACAAAAACTTTTTAGTCCCAAATGCCCGCCCCCTTCCTGCCCACTTCCTACTCCACCCCCCACCTACTCCCCCCCCTTCGGATGTCACATCCTTTCCTTCTGGTTTAAATGCCCCCCCCTTTCCCCGGGGGTTTTAAAACACTTCTGGAAACCAAGAGGGTAGCCCCCATCCCTGTATGTCCAATTTTTGGATGCAGATACGGGGATATTGGCGACCCGGGGCCCACCCACCCCTACAGTGGGGGGGAAACCTCAGGGTACTGGGGGGGAAGATCATTTGGGAGCAGGCTTTTAACCCAGCGTGGGGGGATGAAAAAGGGAGGAGGAAGGCAGCTGAGACCCAAAAAGGACAAGCCAGGGAAAAATATTCGGGGTTTGGGCTGTGCAGGGGGAAAACCCCCAGCTGAAACCATCCCATAGCACCCCCGGGAAAAAGACTGGGGGCAGTCACCCTTAAACCAGGGGGAGAGGGTTTGGGGAAATTTGGGACTAGGGCCCGACCCCCCTTATCTCCCCGGGCCCTTTCACTGAAAGGGGGGGGGGTTTACAAAGGCCCAAAACATATTAGGGTTACATTCCCACCAGATTTAAACCCTCTGTTTTTAAAGGTGAAAAAAGGGGCCCTGAGAAAAAAACCTATGCCCTATTACAGGAAAAATAGTGCGATATAAAGGGACACTTAGAAAAGATTTTGGGTTTCTTGTCAGAGGTTAAAAGCAGGGGGTTTCCAGACGGGCCCCTTGGGCAAATTCCCCTATAACCCCCTCGATATGGATAGGTCACTGTTTCCCTTTCCAGGTGTAATTTGTGAACAGTTTGAAACAATGGGCTGGGGACGACTTTCAGATCAGGCAAGGGACACTTGACGGGACTTAATTCAGGATAAAGGGGGAAAAAACCAGGGAGAAAACCATCCACGGAGTCTCGATGTTTTGTTTTAAAGGATTTTTTTTCCTTTTGAAAAGGCCGCATGTGGGAAGTTTCCGCAGTGCCTTTGTGGTTTGGCCTGCTGGCCCCCAGGGGGAAAGCAGTAAAAGAGGGGTTCGGCCTGATTTAAAAGACTCTACCAACGGGATTTGGGGGCTTCTAGTTGAAAAAAGGCATCGAGAGAAATTTGGGCCTGCAGGATATGTGGGTTTGGAAACCCTTTCTCCTGTGTTTGGGGGCCGACACTTTATGGGGGACCCTGGACCCTAAAAAGCCAAAAACCAAACCGTTTTACTTGCTTAAAAACCCCCCAACCCCCCCCCAAGGGGCTGGACACTGGCCCCCTCCCAAAACAAGAGGGGGGGAAAACCCACCCCCAAGTAGTTTACTGGGAAAACCCGCTCCTGAGCCCTGTCCTTTTTCTAAAGGGCCCCCCCATCCTTTAGGCGGGGGTTTTATCCACTCTGGGCCCAAAATTTCTGGTATGAGGCAGTGAAGACAATCCCTTCCCCCTTGAAAAGATCCCTTGAGCCCCTTCCAAAGGGGCTAAAGAAAGCTTTGCCAGTGCTCCTGCACTAGGCACCCCGGGTTTTTACCGGGAAAAAACCTTCAAGCTCTGGTATGGGGAAAGGGAAGGCAGGGCCCTGGGGTTCAAAGCAAAAATGCCCTTTGCGGGCCGAAACAGCCCAGTGGATACTACTCTGAAAGGGACTGGCCCCAGTTTGCAAGGGGGGGCACCTTCCAGTTTAAAAAGGCTGTAGTCCCCCAAAGGCTGCTGGAAAAACAGGGCTATTTTTGGGGGAAAACCTCCCCTTTCCTTCTGGCCCCCAATGTGACATCCCCCGCCATTCTTAACCGAACTCTTCATAAAGCACAGCGTCTCAGGCTTCAGTTTTCCCTCTCCCCCCGGGCCCGGTTTAACGTTACTGTTGTGTTTTTCCCACCCCAAGCCCCCTTATTTCCCCCCTTTTTCCTCAAAAAGGGGAATGGGGGGGAAGGGGAAACTGGAAAGAACCCGGGGGAACAGAAAAAAAGCCTTTAAATTTGCTTTTAAAGCCCTTTGAAGGCGGGACTTTTCATTTGAACCCGGATATTTGGTTCTTTTTGTGGAGGGATCCAAAATTTCCCTGACAGTGCAGGACGTTTTTTTAAAAGGGATATCCCGTGACCCAATCACCCCCCAGTTTTGGAGCAAGAAGACGGCAGCATGACTTTTATGGCAGGGGGAAAAAGGGCCCAAAATATTTTACGGCCCTAAAAATATGTTTTTCGGGGGTTCCCCCATAAATTTGGGCCTATTCGGAAGGCACGAGGATTTCTCAAAGGCTGGGGGGAACCCCCAGGAAAAAAATGGAAAAAGGGCCTTTCCAGGTCCGAGGGGGAGCACTACTTGCTGCCAGGGGACATTTGGCTTTACTGAAAACCAAGGAAACATGGGAAGCAAATTTACGGGAAGGGACGAAAACCTACTGGGGGCCCCAAAAGCACCCAACACGGGGCCGCAGGAGGTTTTGGGGAAAGGGGAAGAAGTCGGGCTGTCATTTAGTGTAGGGGGGGACTTGCCCCCAAAACCTGAAAGGGAGCTTGGGGGCCCAAGTGCGGGGAACAAGCCCCAAGGAAGGGAAAAGGAAGAAAAAAAAAGAAGGGGCCAAAAAGAACAAAAGAAGCGGGCTTTTATGGATTTGGGGGAAAGGGCCCTGCCCTTTTTTCCCAACAGGGCTATACCCGTGTAGTTCCCAATGGGGCAGGGAAAACGGGATCTAAAAACCCACAGATGTTTAAAAAGGGGCAAGAAAAACCCGGGCATCCCCTGGCCGGGGACAGTTTTGCCCATACCCTTGGTTAGAGCAGGCCCCCCCCACCCCCCCCGCCCCCGGGGAAAATTTTTGGGCCTCTCGCCCTATGAGATCCCGTTGGCATTCCCTTTTGTAGGCTAGGTGCATTTTTCCCCCTCGGAAAGTTGTAGCTTCAAAAAGATGCCTAGGGAACCTCTTAGGATTCAGGGGTTTTTAAAGGAGTTGTTGCAAAATTGGTTTTCTAGTTTTTTCCCAAATTCCGGGGACCCAGAATTTTAGCATTGGTCATAAGCTACACCTGGAGACTGGGTCTACGAAAAAGAAGTTTTTGTGAAAAACCAAAAGGGGCCCGGGTTTTTTGGGGGCCGCCCCCAAGTCCGGGGTGACCCGGGAACCACCCCTTTTAAAGGGGAAGGAAAAGCCCCCCGGTTATGCTTCACAACTGCAAAAAACCGCTCCGCCCCCGGGGGATGGGGCAGATGTTTGCTTTTAAACTGTTTTTTTAAGGTAGAAAAGTTGCAAACCCTTTTGGAAAACCAACCCCCCCTGAAAAAATTAGTTTTTTTAGGGATGGTATGGGGGCCCCTCTTGCTGTTATGGGGTGCTGTGGGTTTTGGAACACGGGGGAAAGACTATGGGGAAATAGACCACAGACTCCCTTTAAAGGGGAAAAAGGACAAACAGGGGAAAACCCCCCTCTCATGGGATGAGGTTAACAAAGACTGTAACCTGTCGAAAATGGGGAATACCAGGAGAAAGTATGTCCCTAATGCTAGCTTTTTGAAGCCCCTCAGGAGACGGGATGGAGGATATATGTCCTGGGAGTCCATTAGTGAGGGGAGGGTTCAGAAGAAAAGTGACACAATCAGGGCCCAGGGAAAGGGGAGAAAAAGGCCCCCCACAAAAGGGCCCAAAAAACCCCCCCAACCCCCCTGGGGTTTTATTGTGCTATTGGGGCCCAAGGGGGGTCCCCCGTTTAGTTTAAGGGAAAAGGGGCCAAAGGGCCGCTTTGGGGTTTTTAAATTTTTGTAATGATAATCACTGTCCACCCCAACCAAAGGGGAAAAACCTTTTCTGTACTTTTATCCCGGGTAATACAGGACCGAAAAAGGGGAAAGGGCACTGTGGGCCATTAGAAACTAGATGATCTCTCAGAAGAATTTAAAACGGAAAATCAGGCCCTAGATCACCCCTGGGAGCAAACCGTTTAATTCATGGTTTAAGGGGTTTGGGGAGGGAAAAGTTGCCCGAAAGGTAAATTTCCCCTATTGGGTTTGCTGCTAATTCTTGCTTTTAATTGTCTGTTGTGTTCTCCCCTTGTTTTTAGGGGAAAATATTTGTGAAAGCTGTGGACCAGATAATCCCATTTATGTGAAAAGGTTTTCCACAGCCCGGCCTTCTGATGGAACAGCGGAAAATCCACAGCCTTCAGCTGTCCCCCAAATGACACCTTTTGATGTGTTGGGGCATTAAGGGCACAAATTTCCGGGGAGAACCCTTTAAGCCCGGAAAATGCTCCGGGGAAAGTAAAATTTCCCCCCCTCGGGGAAACCCCAAAGTCTATTCAAAGGGGAAATTTTGGGCCCTAAAAAGGGGTAGGGCATAGAGCTGGGGGGTATCAGGGGTACGGGGCCGCCCCTTTTCAAAGGGGGGAGGTACTTCCCAAAAAAACAAGAATAGGGAAATGAGGAATAGGGAACGAGGTAGGGGAGTTTAAAAAAGGAACAAAGTTTTCAAGGGGGGACCCGTTGTGGATGGGCAAAGGTTATATATGTGTGGGTCCTTTGGTTCTATTTTTAATTTTAAATTTGGGTTAAATTTTATACCTCCAATTTACATATTATTTTATACATAAAAGGGCACATACTTAAAATAAAACAGCATGTAAAAGCTGTATGTATCCTTTTTTTATTAATTTGGGGGTTAAAAAAAAAGGGCCGTTGTAGTAGTTTGGATAAAATCGTGGTTAAACCAAGATGACGCCTAGTAAAAAGGTTTCACACTGTTTCAACATTCCTGAAGCTGTTTAGGAGTGGTCCATAGTTTTAAAGGGCGTGCCAATAGGGCCCTCCCCAGCCAGGTTTCATGTGATGCCCCTTTTTATTACTCATTTTTTAAAAAGGGTATAAAAAGCCACCTTTTGTGAATAAAATAGAAAACACCCTTTTAGAGCAAACAAGGGTGTTGTGATTTTGTTTTCTCGGTGCACCCTTTTTTTTTTTTTTAAGATAAATTTTAACCCCACAAGGACAGAAAAACCTTTTTTAGGTACTTTCTATTTTACTGCAAGTCCCAATTCCCCGGGAAACCGCGACCTCCAACCCCCGGTAAGACTGCTCCCTTTTCCCAAAAAGGGGGGTAGGGTATACGGGAAAGGGGGGAGAGGCCACCTACCCCAAAACGGGAACCCTGTTTCTAAGGCCGGACCCCTTAGTCTGTGGCGGTGCCAAGGGACTGGGACATGTGGCGGCATGTTGCCCGGGCAGGGAGGAACCCATGGAATGTGGGTTGGGAGGCGTACCTCCTGGTTTGCCCGGCCGTCATATTCCACTGGGTCGCTGCTGGAAAGGACCGACGAGATGCCCTCTTACCATTAATGGCCCATTTGGTGCAGGCCCTCCTGGACTCGGGGAGCTTAGGCCCCTTGTGCAAGCCCGACTGTGAGCCAGAGCAACTACTCTCACACCGGAAAAGGGGTAGTTTGTATCCATGGGAACACCAGGGACTACCCCACTACCTACTGGCAATAGAGAATGCTGTGGGGTCACCCAACATGAGGTGGCCGTGGTGACCAGTTTACCTCACAAGCGCAGTTGTTGGTGTGACTTTCTCTGTTTTGGGATCTGTGGGGAAATAAAAACTGGTAAAAATGTATCATGTGTAACTGCTGTAAATGACTGTGCCAACAAGTGGCGTGTTGAATCTGTGCCTTTTCCCTTGTCGGTCCTGGCTGGAGACCCAGAGGAGACCCCCTCTGAGTTAGAACTCTCCTCCTTGCCAGTCTCAAGAGGGAATTTTGGCACAGAGCAGTGAGGGACCCTAACCTGGGTAACGCTTGGAAAAGCGTAAAGGTCATTGATGGGAGACACAGGAACCGGGGAGGAGTTGGTCTACCCTCACTTCGTCGTACGGGACAATTTATTGTACCGGGGGGTGATAAAGACGCCAACAGAGGTGGTGGAGCAGTTGGTGGTACCCCGAACACTGTCCGTTGATCTTAGAACTGGCACATTCCTATGTTTTGGGGGGACACTTGGGGGCGGAGAAAACTAGGGAGCGGGTGGAAGGAAACTTCTACTGGCACGGCATCTACAAGGCGTGGTAAGAGTTCTGTCAGTCCTGCCCGGAGTGTCAGGTCCATGCCCCTAGACCCCATTTCCGGGTCCATTGGTTCCTCTCCCCATTATAGAGGTTCCATTTGAGCAGATTGGTGGATCTGGTCGGTCCCCTCCCTAAATCGTTAGAGGGCACCAGCATATCCTGGTCGTACTAGATTACCCACCCCTACCGAGGCTGTACCCCTCAGAAACACCCCCCTCTAAAGGGATGCTAGGGAGTTGTTCCAGCTATTCACCCGTACCGGGATCCCCAAGGAGATCTGACCAAATCAAGGCACCCGTTTAGTCCAGGTAACCAAAGAGCTATAAGCCTGCTAAAAAATTGCCCACCTGCGCACCTCCGTGTACCATCCCCAGACCGATGGTCTGGCCCGAGGCTTTAATAAAACCTTAAAGGGGCATGTTAAAAAAGGGTGGTGGACAAGGAGGGTTTAGGGATTGGGACCAACTGTTGCCCTATCTTATCTCACCCGGGAAAAGTCCCACAGGCATCCACGGGGTTCTCGCCTTCGAGCTGCTTTTATGGGAGACATCCCCGAGGGTCCTGGTTTAAGCCATAGAAACCTGGGAGCAAGAGGAAACCCCTTACAGAAGTGTCATAGAGCATATACTGATATGCAGGACAGGATCGCGGCAGTGATGCTATTGTAATCGAGAACATGCTCCCAGGCCCAGGAAGCCCAGGCCCGGGTTTACAAAGGACCGAAAGGGAGTCAGGTCTTTTCAGCCCGGGGACAGGGTGCTCGTACTTGTACCAACCGTAGAGAGCAAGTTTTCGCCAGTGGCAAGGACCCTATGAGATCTGTGAACGGGTGTGAGTGAGTGAATTACAAGGTTTTCCAGCCAGGGAAAAGAAAACCCTACAAATTTACCATATTAACCTCATCAAACCCTGGAAGGGGCCGAGAAAAGCTGGTGGCTGCAAGGGGAGTCAGGGAAGTCCAAACAAGGAGTTACCCCCGTCCGTACGCGGATCCTTTTCACAAGGGCCAGAGACAGGAGGTCAGGGGTTCCCACAGAGGAACCGAGGGTCTTCTCTGAACTGCCTGGCCGAACAGATGTCATCCAACATGACATTGTCACCGAGCCCGCACAAAAGGTGCGGTTGAGACCCTACAGGGTACGGAAGCCCCGAGGCAAGCCATATAAGAAGGGTGAGGAAAATCTAGCCCTGGGGGTAATAGAGAAGTCCCAAAGTGGGTTTGGTTTCCCGCCCCATCGTGAATATTCCTAAACCAGATGGAGTTGCGGTTTGTAATGACTTCCGCAAGTTAAATGAAGTCTCCAAATTCGATGCCTACCCCATGCCAAGGGTCGCGAGCTGATCGAGAGGTTGGGACCAGCGAGGTATATGACCACCTTAGACCCCCACCAAAGGGTATTGGGAGGTTCCCCCCAAGATCAGGCCAAGGAGGAAAACGGCATTTTCCACCCAGAGGGACACTTCCAGTACGTGGTCCTTCCCTTTGGTTTGCATGGGGCCCTGCGACCTTTCAGAGGTTAATGGACATATCCTGCAGCGCATAAAAACTACGCAGCGCATACCCGGATGATGTGGTGATCTACAGCGCCGATTGGGATTCCCATCTGGCTAAGTGCAAGCGGTCCTTGACGCATAGAGGCCCCGGTTAACGGCCAACCCACAGACAGGCTCGATAGGGGTAGATGCGGCTCGCTACCTAGGGTATAATAACGGCCGAGAGGTCATCAAACCTCAGGTATAGAAGCTCGAAGCCATTCAGAATTGGCCTCAACCTGTGTCCAAGAAACAGGTTAGAGCCTTCCTGGGCATTGCAGGTTATTACAGGAGGTTTGTGCCAGGGTTTGCCACAATAGCTGCCCCTCTCACAGATCTCACCAAGGGAGCAAAATTCACCATAGTAAAGTGGAAACCCACAGGCCGAGCAAGCCTTCCAAAAAACTCAAGGAGGTTCTTTGTAAGAGGCCTGTATTGATCACCCCTAATTTTTGGGAGGAGTTCCTGGTGCAGACGGATGCCCCAGAAGTCGGCTTAGGGGCAGTCTTGTCCCAAAGGGTCAAGGGGGAAGAGCACACGTCGGGTACCTCAGCCGGAAGCTATCGGCAGGCAAAAAAAATTATTCAATTGTAGAGAGGAATGTTTGGCCCTAAATGGGCAATCGAGGGTCGCTCAGGTATACATGGTGGGGGGAAAGGCAGGGGTTTAGGGGGGGTGATACGGGATCACCTCCCCGCTAAAGTGGATGGCCCCAAAATAAAGGGGGAATGCGGGGGGTGACCCGGTGGTCCTGGCCCTACAGGACTTTAAGTCTGTGTAGAACACCGTCCAGGTCCCAACAAGCAAACGCAGAAACGTTATTAGAGTACATAGTTTGGGGCACAAGGTGCTCCGCCCCACAGGTTTAGCAAGGGGGGGATATGTAAGGTGGCAACAGCAGGAAGGGTTTTACATCCCCGGGCCAGGGTCCTTGCGTGCCCTTCCCATGTTCCGACACATGCCCCAAGGTAAGGAGCCTTGGGGGAATGAAAGGCCAAAATTAGATGGATTGTCGACAGTACAGATGTCGACATATGTTTAACACATTTAAGGTTAGTATGGCTTCAGCCCTTTCCTGGGTCGGCCTTTCATTGGAGTGAGCATAGAGCAGGGGGGGTGCTCACTCCCCCGACTCCACTCCGGGGTTTACCTGGAGTATAAAAGTCAGAGGTAAGCTGATAGGGTGGTTACAACCCTGGCTACCTTTAAGCCTTGGGTGGGGACCTGCTGGAAAACCAGAGGGAATTACAGACTGTCAGTTAGCTGGTCTCTGTTAGCAGAGCCCAGACAGCAGGCGTTTTGTTTTTGTTTGTGTTTGTGCATGCCCTTTCACTTTGCATTTTCTGTTTGTGCCAATAAAATACAGAAGCCCTGTATTTTTTATCTGGAATACGTCTCTGTCTCTGCCTGAACCCGTGAAGTCACGATCCCAGAGCCGCTAAAGCTCACACCATATAGTGGTAGACACCAGTGTACATAGGCTCTGCAGACTGTATATTACTACCATACAGTGACCATATAGTGGTAGACACCAGTGTACAAAAGGCTCTGGAGACTGTATATTACCACCATCAGTGACCATATAGTGGTAGGTACCCCGTGTACACAGGCTTTTGCAGCAGTATATAACCACCATACAGTGACCATATAGTGGTAGACATCAGTGTACTCAGGCTCTACAGACATTTAAGAGACTACAGTGCAGTTACATCTTCCACCCCACCCTAGACATTTTCTATGACTGGAATTTTTCTTTTTCCCTTTTTTTTTTCCATCCTGTCCAGACCGCCATTGATGATTTCTCGTAGCCCTGGGCTCGTCCCTGCAAAATTTTTCCACACAAACATCTTAGAATTCTATTTTTTTTAGCACTTCCCTTTCTGTGCCAATCTCTGTACAACCTCTACATGGGGTGATAGGTGGGGAGGTTATGGGGTGATAGGTGGGGAGATTATGAGGTGATAAGTGCAGGTGGAAAGGTTTTGGGGTGATAGGTAGAGAGGACTATGGGGTATTAGGTGGAGAGGTTTTTGGGATGATGGGGGGGGTTTTATTTTGTGTTGGCACTAGGATGCATAACAGGAATGGTGGGGAGGGGTCAGAGAGAGGAGTACAGAGCACTGCTTAAAATCTCCTTGGTGGGACGTAGGACCATCCCCTTGAGATTGTGCAGAGGCTTTGCTCTGTACCCCCCATAATCATATTGTGCAGGTTGAACTCCGTACCATGCACCCCCAGAAGATTAGCCACAGACATGACCTTTGGGGGGTGCAGGATTGGAGTTTAGTATTTCTGTTTATAAGGTTTTCCCTTTGGACTATTTTCGGACTCATTGGATTATGTCGGACCAACGTTGGATTGATTTCTTTAATAAAATGGTGAAAGAGGGCTGATGTCAGGAGTGTTTATTTGAATAAAAGTTTTTTTTTGTGCAATTTGTCTGTTTTATTCACTTAATTTCAGTTTTAGTAATGGAGGCATTTAACAAACGCCTCTCCATTACTAGCGCTTGGGTTGGTGTCAGCCAGCAGTAGTTTTTGCCACTCCAAGGCCGACACTAACCCTGTGGCACTCTTACCGGAATACCTAATGCACCCGGGGTACTGGGAAGAGCCGGTAACCATCAGGAAGTGGACCCTCTAATGTGATGGTCCGCTTCCGGGGCAGCTGCGGGCTCGTATTTTTAGACTGGACCTTCCCATTCTGATAGTATCAGGCTGCAGCTGTTGGTTTTACCTTGACTGGTTATGGAAAATGGGGGGGACCCCACTTCATTTATTTTTTTCAAAAATCATTTATTTATTTAGAATCCTAAAGTGGGCACCTCCTGTAATCATTACAGTGGATGCCCAGGTTTAGATTCTCATTAAACAAATACATTTTCAGAAAAAAAAAACAACGTGGGGTCTCCCCATTTTCTATAACCAGCCAAGGAAAGACCGACAGCTGCAGCCTGATACTATCAGAATGGGAAGAACCATCAATACTGGTCCCTTCTCATTCTAAAAATACCAGCCTACAGCCATCAAAGACCAACCGCAGATGGCAGAAGACAAGTGGGCAGCTCCTACCCCCTTGCACACTCAAACACACACACCACTCCCCTGTACACTTAAATACACCGATCCCTCTCCTGCACACTGAAATACACACCCCCTCCCCCACACACTCAAACACACACACACCCTTCCCCTGCACATTCAAACACATACATCCCTCCCCCACACAAACAACCCCCGATAGTGCACTCACCTGTCCTGCTGCCGGCATCCTGGCTCTTCTCACTGCTCTGCTGAGGAGAGGGGGCAGAGCTTCACAGGCCTACTCAGCCCCATCCCCTTTCCCAGCAGTGCTCTCTGGGGCCCGTTTCTCAATAGCGTCCTGTGTAGGAAGCTAACAGAGCATCATCGGAGGCCACGGTGGCCAGTGGCTTCAGGACAGCGTCTCGTGAAGTTAGCTGCTGGTTATAATGATGTGACTCAACTGTTCAAAATTTCTCATTTACCGGCTACAAGCAGAGATTTTGAAAATGGTTGCAACACAAAGTTTACTTGAAAGTAGCAGAGAATAAGCTGTTTAAGCATAAAACTTTACCGGCCTTCCAAGGAGTCGTCCACCCTGGTCCTGGCTTGTTCTTCCTCCCCTCAGAGGTTGACGGGGTCCATATGTGTTGGCCTTCCGCCGTGTTTGCTGCCTCCGACGTTCCTTCCTTTCCTATATAGTATTTGATAATGATCAGATTCTTCAATGAAATTGAAGTGGCTTCTCGATGGAGAGCTTAGTCAGGAAGGCGATTCAGAAATGTCTAAAGTGGTTTTGGCAGCTTGTCTTCTTTGCAGATGGAATGAGGCCAGAAGAGACATTTCAAGAAAAGGCTTTCGGCCACCGTGACAGTAAAGTGTAAT
>JAODAL010061651.1:0-20197 GCA_025379985.1 Phyllomedusa bahiana | reverse complement strand
AAAATTATTCTCGCCAAGTCTTGTGCAAACTGATACTTATTTTAGCTCAAGAAGTTATGTGTATTTAAGTAAATTATATCAGCGTTTTTATGGATTAGGACAAAAATATATAAATATAGAATGACATGTATGAACGTTGGTGCTGACAGGTCAGTTCTAAATCGCTCTAAAGCCATGTGGAATGCGCCAGAATGTATGAACCTGTTCTTCTGCAAGTCATATGTACAGGTGCAGTCTAGTGTCAATACGACAAGTCTGTCTTAGGCACCACCTTTGACTTGGTCTTACTGTTCTAACTGTTCTGCGCCTAGGTTTGGCACCAAACATTCATAAATGTATCTAATTCTACGAATGTGGTGCAACATGCCTCCAAATCTTTGACACATTACAAAGTGTCGGGGTCGGTGCCCCTTGCTCCAAACTTTGGAATACGACTGTTCATACATCTATAGAACAGGGCTACAACAGCTTTTTGCCACAAAGTACACCAGAAAACTGGCGTAGCCCTGTTCATGCATGTCGCCCAATGTCAGGGCAGTCTCAGTCAAGATAAATCAAAAGAAACATAAAGAGTCTTTTAAAGCCATAGAAAGGTAATATTTATTAACCCCTGTCGGTCACAGCTATTTTCAGATTTTTGGTTTCAGTTTTTTCCTCTCCGCCTTCCAAAAACCACAACTTTTTTTTTTTTTTTCCATCTACATAGCCATTAAAGGGCTTGTTTTGCAGTGCAAAATGTAATTTAATGGTGCCATTGACTACATCATATTAAGTACAGTACTGGTAAACACCCCAAAAATTCTACAATACATAGGATGGAACATTAAAAAAACGTGATGTCGCCAGTGATAAGCGATGACGGCAATAATTGTCATCGGTTCGATAACAGATTGTTGTAATCTTCGGGCCGATATCCAATTACCAATGGCGATAATCGCAGGTAACCATTAAAGTCTATGGGAGAGGAACACCAGCTTTATTTTTATACCCAAACAGGTGAGGTGAAGCTGGAATTAACATCCACAACAGCAAACTGGATACGTGCTACGTCTTAGGAAAGACAATTAGGCTACAAGAGTTACAGAAAAAAATTCACAGGCTAAAATAATTCATTTCTTTCAATGGCTAACTGAAAACATGAGGACAGCATAGCCACAGCAGGTACAGCGGTAGTAGCTGCTACGGGATCCTTTTGACACAAAACAAGACACCAGTATTGGAAATGGCACATGGGAACTATCACTTTTTGCACCAGGGACCAACAACTTGTCATATATGTGGTGGCAGCAAGAACATCCCGATGGGGAACGCGGAGGTTCAGCTGGCAGGGCCCTAGTTACAGTGGGTGTGGTGAGAGAAAGTGCTGCCGTCAGTTATCTATTAAAACTGCAAAAATGCCCTTCTGATGCAGCAACGAAAACAGTCGGGCCGAAGCAAAGTGTGCATGGCGGTAGTGTGAGCTAAGACCTCGATCCTTCCATAGAAGACAGTCAAGATCTGGGTAGCGCTTGAGAAACTTCTGCCTCTACAAGAGCGGTTGCCCCTCCGTATGAGTCCGGACCAATTGAGCTTCACTTGGAAATACTGGTGGTTAACGCTAGAGATGGGCGAATTTCCCGAAACTCGGTTCGTTCACTACGTCGGATTTCTCGGCAAAAAATAACTTCGTTCCGAAATACTGCGGGACGAATCACGTTAAAAAACAGCTATTTACAGGCTGCACAGAGCCTGCAGGGTGCTGTAGAATGTTGTGCCATGCTTAAGTATGCAGAGGGAGCTTGGTTTGGTCTTCATACAATGTTGTGTTTTAGTATGGCACGCAGATGACTGACGCCGCTCTTAGAATCGCTTCACTAAAAAATTCCATGGGCACTTAAGAGGGCAAAACTGACCAAAAAACTGAAGGGGAAATGTAGCCTGATAAAGTCATGGCAGCGACAGTAGGAAAAAAACAAGCTGAGGGCTCAGGTGGCAACATCAGTGACAGAGTATGGAGGTGACTGCGGCAGCCACAGCAGCATGAGGTCAGACAGTGGCACAATGACATTCTTTAGGTGGCAAAAACAGGAATAGGACACAGAGTGGGACAATGACACAGTGTGTAGGTCACGGCAGCAGCCACATCAGCAGCATGAGGTCAGACAGTGGCACAATGACAGTGTGTAGGTCACGGCAGCAGCCACAGCAGCAGCATGAGGTCAGACAGTGGCACAATGACACAGTGTGTAGGTCATGGCAGCAGCCACAGCAGCAGCATGAGGTCAGACAGTGGCACAATGACATTCTGGAGGTGGCAAAAACAGGAGTAGGCCGCAGAGTGGGACAATGACACAGTGTGTAGGTCACGGCAACAGCCACAGCAGATGCATGAGGTCAGACAGTGGCACAATGACACTCTGGAGGTGGTAAAAACAGGCGTAGGCCACAGAGCGGGACAATGACAGTGTGTAGGTCACGGCAGCAGCCACAGCAGCAGCATGAGGTCAGACAGTGGCACAATGACAGAGTGTAGGTCACGGCAGCAGCCACAGCAGCAGCATGAGGTCAGACAGTGGCACAATGACACAGTGTGTAGGTCACGGCAGCAGCCACAGCAGCAGCATGAGGTCAGACAGTGGCACAATGACAGAGTGTGTAGGTCACGGCAGCAGCCACAGCAGCAGCATGAGGTCAAACAGTGGAACAATGACAGAGTGTGTAGGGGTCACAGGCATCAGACACAGCAGCAGCCTGAGGTCAGACAGTGGCACAATGACAGAGTGTAGGTCACGGCAGCAGCCACAGCAGCAGCATGAGGTCAGACAGTGGCACAATGACAGAGTGTGTAGGACATCAATCAGACACAGCAGCAGCATGAGGTCAGACAGTGGCACAATGACATTCTGGAGGTGGCAAAAACAGGAGTAGGCCACAGAGTGGGACAATGACACAGTGTGTAGGTCACGGCAGCAGCCACAGCAGCAACATGAGGTCAGACAGTGGCACAATGACAGAGTGTGTAGGTCACGGCATTAGCCACAGCAGCAGCATGGGGTCAGATAGTGTCACAGTGACAGACTGTAGGTTACGACAGCAGCCACAGCAGCAGCATGAGGTCAGAAAAAGGCACAATGACACAGTGTGTAGGTCACGGCAGCAGCCACAGCAGCAGCATGAGGTCAGACAGTGGCACAATGACATTCTGGAGGTGGCAAAAACAGGAGTAGGCCACAGAGTGGGACAATGACACAGTGTGGAGGTCACGGCAGCAGCCACAGCAGCAGCATGAGTTCAGACAGTGGCACAATGACATTCTGGAGGTGTCAAAAACAGGAGTAGGCCACAGAGTGGGACAATGACACAGTGTGGAGGTCACGGCAGCAGCCACAGCAGCAGCATGAGGTCAGACAGTGGCACAATGATAGAGTGTGTAGGTCATGGCCACAGCCACAGCAGCAGCATGAGGTCAGACAGTGGCACAATGACAGTGTGTAGGTCACGGCAGCAGCCACAGCAGCATGAGATCAGACAGCGGCACAATGACAGTCTTGAGGTCGCAAAATCACCAAGAGGCCACAGAGTGGCACAATGACAGAGTGTGTAGGTCACGGCATCAGCCACAGCAGCAGCATGAGGTCAGACAGTGGCACAATGACACAGTGTGCAGGTCACGGCAGCAGCAGCATGAGGTCAGACAGTGGCACAATGACATTCTGGAGGTGGCAAAAACAGGAGTAGGCCACAGAGTGGGACAATGACACAGTGTGTAGGTCACGGCAGCAGCCACAGCAGCAGCATGAGGTCAGACAGTGGCATAATGACACAGTGTGTAGGTCACGGCAGCAGCCACAGCAGCAGCATGAGTTCAGACAGTGGCACAATGACATTCTGGAGGTGGCAAAAACAGGAATAGGCCACAGAGTGGGACAATGACACAGTGTGGAGGTCACGGCAGCAGCCACAGCAGCAGCATGAGGTCAGACAGTGGCACAATGACAGAGTGTGTAGGTGGGTGGCAATACCAGTCCCTGGTAAAGATGGTTGGTGGCAGATGGAGAAACTGTCAGCAGATGTGCGGCATCAGGCGGGTGGCGGCCTCAGAATAGTGGCTGAGGCAGGTAGTTTGAACCCAGACTCATTTCTCACAGTTTGGGTGAGGCGTCATGGCTGATGTAGTCTGACGCCTAAGGCATTGGTGTGTGGAAATCCTGGCCGATCCACGCCTGATTCATCTTGACAAAGATCAGTCGTTCCATATTTCCCGTGGACAAGCGGGTTCTCCTTGGGGTAATGATGGCCCCCGTCGCACTGAACACCCGCTCTGATGCCACACTACTGGCCGGGCAGGACAGCTTCTCCACTGCAAACTCGGCAAGTTGCGGCCACACATCCAGTTTGGCTGCCCAGTAGTCCAGCGGATCTTCTTACTGGGGTGGCAGAGTGCTTTCCAAGTAGGCCACCACCTGTTGGTTCAGGGTCTGCTCCAGTTCCTGCTGCTGCTGCTGCTGCTGCTGGCGACTGCCCTCCTCACTAGGTGGGTGAAGGAAGCTGCTCATCAGTGACTCCAGACTTAGGTTGCTGCTGATGGAGCTGGTACTGCTCCGACCCCCCTCCCACCTTCCCCCGGAAGCTGCGGCAGTAGTACGTGAGCGCTGAGGAACCCCCCGGTCAGACCGGTCAGACGACGGCCGATGCCGCCCATAGGCAGCCGCCAACTGACTACGGAGGATTTCCCTATAGTCTATGAGTTTGTCCTCCCTCAAAATCGCTGGGCAACAGGCTCCCATTTGGGACCGGTAGCGAGGGTCCACGAGGGTGGAGAGCCAGAAGTCATCCCTCTGCTGGATGCTGACTATTCGGCTGTCACTAGTCTGGCAAATCAGCATGCTGCGGGGCATCTGCACAAGTGACTCCGAGGGGCTCCCTGCCTCCATCTCCACTGTATACTGCCACGGTGCTTGCGGGTCATCTGCCTTGTCTTCCTCATCTCCATCTACCTCCTCCAGCTGCTCCTGCTCCTCCTCTCTTTTCACCTGGGTAGAAAATCCACTCATTTCACCAGACAATGCTTCTGCTCCAATGTCCTCCTCCTCCTCAATTTCAGTCCCCACCGGACTCATGTGGCTGCGCGATGTAGTCGCCACGTCTCCAGTCCCCTGCCCAGACAGATTTTTCAGCATCTGTTCCAGGACATGAAGCAGTGGAATGACGTTATTCATCCCGTAGTCCTGGCGACTGACAAATAACGTGGCCTCCTCGAATGGCCTCAACAAACGGCAGGTGTTACGCATGAGCTGCCACTGGCTGACATCAAAGTTACACAGGGGAGTACTCCTGTCCGCCTGGTCATCAAAAAAATCGTTAATGGCCTTTCTCTGTTCATACAGTCGGTCCAACATGTGCAGGCTGGAATTCCATACGGGTGGAAAACATCGATACCAGAGTGATGTTGGGGGAGGCCGTTCTGCCGCTGCAACTCGAGGAGGGTGTTCCTGGCTTTGTAGGAATGGATGAAGTGCATGCACAGTTTCCTGGCCATTTTCAGAATCTTCTGAAGATCGGTGGAAGACTTCAGGAACCTTTTCACAACCAGATTGAACATGTGCGCCATGCAGGGCGCATGGACCATCCCTCCTCGGTGCAGCGCGGACACCATGTTCCTCCCATTGTCCGTCACCATGGTTCCGATTTGCAGTTGGCGCAGAGAAAGCCACACATCGATTTCTTGCTGCATGACGCGGAGCAGTTCCTCCCCTGTGTGACTTCGTTCGCCGAAGCAAGCCAGGTGTAGAACTGCGTGACACCGCTGTGCCCTACACATGTGATATGATGGAGCAGTACTTGTGGAGGCTGAGATGGTGGTGGTGGTGGAGGAGGAGGAGGCGGACATTGGCCCAGGAGCCGCAGTTTGACAACGCGGAGGAGAAAGCGGCGTCTCCTGTCCAAGTTGTTGGTGTGCCTGGGCCGGAAGCACATTCACCCAGTGGGCCATAAAGGACATGTTCTGGCCCTGACCGTAGTTACAGCTCCAGACGTCCACGCTGCCGTGCACCTTGGAACAAACCGAAAAGCTCAAGGACTGGCCCACCTTCTGTTCTACATATTTATGAAGTGCTGGTACTGCCTTTTTGGAAAAGAAATTACGGCTTGGAACTCTCCATCTCGGCTCGGCACAAGCCATTAGTTCTCTGAACGGTGCAGAGTCCACCATTTGGAAAGGGAGGGACTGCAGCACCAACAACATGGACAGGAGTACGGTCAGCTTCTGCACCTTAGGATCGTTGGACGCATACTGTTGTCTCTGTGCAATCACCTCGCTGAACGACTGCTGGCGCCATGAGTAGCGAGGAGCAGGAGCATCTGGACCGGGAGATGATGTCAAAGAGAAACAGCTCCCTTCTGCAGAGGTGGTGGAGCCTTGACTGGCTGCAATGGCATGAGTGCCATTGGGCGCTGCTGCTGCTGCTGCTGTTGCTGCGGCGGCAGGATGGACCACCACATCTGAGCCACTTTTCTCCCAGGCCAACGGATGGTGATGCTGCATATGTTGACGCAGGGCCGTGGTGCCAGCGTTAGCTCCCTGGCCACGCTTCACTTTCTGCCCACAGATTCTACATATACCCATTTTCGGCTCCTCCGGTGTCTTAGCAAAGAACTGCCACACCGCCGAGTATCGGATTTTACCGCCAACGCTCCGCACTGAGTGACTACTGCCGCCGCTGCCTCGCTGAGCCCCTGTGCCACTACTTTCTTGGACCTGCGAAGCGGGTTTTTTACCCCGTGGCCGCTTGGCTCCCGACCTCACACTGATGCTATCCTGCTGACTCACGGCCACACGACCCACTTGCTGGCTGCACTGCTGCCTGACGCGCAAGCTGACGCCCTCTTCTCCTGACGATGATGAAGCCCTTGCCTCACCCGGCTCCCAAGTGCGGTCGGCTGCATCATCATCTATTTGTGTTTCATCGTCACTGCTGTCCTCATCACCGGTCTTGGTATGCCGAGGCTGACCTCTCACAACATGACCTCCCATGCCACTCTCCACATCTATACTTTGCCGCCTACTGCAAGAAGCAGGGGATATTGGCCCCATTTCTTCGCTGCCAAGTAGCTGCTGACTGCCCTCCTCAAATTGTTCATCCTCTCTATATAGTGGCGCTGAGCCCAGACCACATAGTAGATTTCTGGCTGAGAGAACCGGATGGGACAGAGGCGGGTTGAGGACAGGTGAGGGCCGCTGACCCGCTCCCGGGCCATGCCAACTAAGGGTTGTGTCTGACGTTCCCATCGACTCTTGGCTGGGGTTGTCAGATGTCATCTGGGAGGAAGAGGATGACCTAGTCAACCAATCAAGAACCCTTGGGTTGCTGAACAACACACGGCCGCTATATGACAGCGGCAATTCTGGCCTCACCGAGTGACCCCTGCTGCGACGTCCCCTTGCTGTGCTGCGACCTGGGCCTGTTCCAGGAATGTTTGTGCCACTGCCACTCGCAGGTGCAGAGCCTGCCACCTCTCTGTCTGACATACTGTTTGTTCTAAAATGTACAGACACTGTTTGATGAAGATATCTGTATATGATAAATATACACCCTGTTGTTGACTCCAAATGAACCCAGTAACAAGCTTGGGTAACCCTTGGATATAAATTGCGCTCCACAAATGGCCAGGAAAATTTGACTTGTATGTGCCGTTTAAAAAACTCTGTGTATTTTACTGAATGTAAAGGCTTAATTAACCTTCGGATATGAATTATGCTACAGAATTTCTTCTGTGGCGGTGAAAAAGAAAGTTTCTTTTACTGAGTGCAACTGCAGAAAAATACTTAGTTAACCCTTGGATATAAATTGCACCAAAGAATTGAGCCACCACAAACGCTTTGTAGCGTGTTACAATGCGGTGTTTTTTATGCCACACAACAAAAGATAAAATTGTAATTAAACTTAGCTTGTGATTTAGGCTACAGGAAAAATGTATATATTTTGGCGGTGAAAATGACGGTTTCTTAGAGTCACCACAGCTGAAAAATAACGCTTAATTAACCCCTGGATTGTAATTGCGCCAAAGAATTGAGAAGCCAAAAATGAAGTGGTATTTGTATTGTAAAAACGCTGTTTCTTTAAATGAATTCAACTGGAACTGGCTTAGTTCCCCTTGGATATTCAATGTGCTGTGAGCAGATAGGTTTTAAATGTATATGCAGCAACAGTGGACGCACACTGGATTTCAGATCCAATACCCAAAAAAAATCAGAAATAGAACGTAAGAGAAGCAGTCTCTGAGACAAGCTGAGACACCCCACAAAAATCGCTGTATAAAAATCAGTTCTTCATTTAAGAGCTATCAGCCGCAGGAGCACCTTCCCTAGTCAGTACAGGGAGAGGAGTGTGAGTTCCCAGCGTCGCGCCCGGACTTATAAGTGCGGTAACGTCACACAGAATCCCGCCGGTCTCTGATTGGCTTCATCTCTGCACATGTCATGCTGGCTATGCCCTTCTTCCTCCCAGAGTTCTTTGCCCCATGTAACGCCATGTGCTCGCAGCCCTTTTATCAATGAAAAGCACACTTCGTTCACCCGAAGTACCCCAAACTTCGACTTCGTTCAGAACCGAAGTTTTCCTGAAATTCTAAACGAATTCCACTTCGTTAGAATCAATTCGCCCATCTCTTGTTGACACTCCTGTTCCACCCAGGTGCCCTTTTTGTTGGCTTTTTTTTCTCATTTTATTCAACGTGCTGGAGGAAATGGTCTCTGTTCTTGGGGTGGCGAATGTGCGCCATACAAAAATTAATTCTTGCCCAAGGGTTGTACCATGTATCTTTTTGTTCACAATTATACCAATAGCATGTTGTTACACATTGTAGAACCTGGCAGTTTTTCCATGAGTGATAACATTTAGGTGGCATGCCTTTTTATTTGGTGCCCATACTCTTAAGGTGCATAATGTTGCCCTTCTTGTAAATGTGCATGTATATTGAGAAAGGCAGAGGGCCACTGACTGGAGTACTGCCTTATTTGAACCCCTGGCACCCCTAATAGCCTGACCCAATAACCAGGAGAAATGCCCTTTTGGACTCAGAGAGTAAAATTAGCAGCAATAAATGAGTATTTGAAACAAGATTTATTTGAATAGAACCTTGAATATTGCTGTCTTTTCCAGCTGCTTGACCCCCAAACCAGCAAAAATGACCTTGTCAACATTCACTAAAAGTAGCCAGAATAAAAGAGTTTTTTAGAAAAAATGTTTGGGAATAGGACCTGGATTATAGCTTGTTTTTGAGAGCAGCATGCCCACAAAAATTCGAAACATGACCTTTCGGCGACTGTTGACAATTGTGAAGAGCAGATGCCTGTTACAAACCACATTTTTTACAATAGGACCCATAATATAGCTGTTTTTTACAGCAGCATGCTCCAAACAATTCGAAATATGACCTTTTAGTGAATGTTGACAATTGTGAAGAACAAATGCCTTTTATAAACCACATTTTTTACAATTAGGCCTGTAGTATAGCTGGTTTCAGACAGAACCACGACCCCTAAAATTATAAAAATGACCTCTCGGCCACTGTTAAAAATTGTGAGGAAGAAATGCCACTTAGAACCACATTTCTGTACTAAAGAACCTGGATTTTAGCTGTTTTCACAGCACCATTACCCAAAAACCTTTGACAGTGCTTAAAATTTTCATGAAGAAATGAGTAAATGGAATACGTTTTTTTCATGAAACCATGTACAATTGGTGTCTTTTACAGTTTCCTAACCACAAAACCAGCAAAATGATTTACAACTGCCAAGTAGGACTAGCAATTCATATTTTTCAACAAATTATCAGACATGTGTGCTATAGTGTTGAGCAATTATTATCGACAAAGTTGAAATCGGCACAGTTTTTATGTTGATCGAAATTTTTAGATCATGCGATAATTTAGGTTAAAATCTGTGCATCATCTATTAAGAACGCGCCATTTTCGGCGCTTCCTGTCATTTTGGCGGCCAGCAAATCAGCTTACAGAATAGAGCAGGGTGAGATGTGTGTGCGACGTCATAACTGGGATGTGTATGGTTGCGATTGGCTGGAAAAATCACATGACCTCGGTTTACTTAGAACAGCCCTTCCTGTTCAGCCTCAGTGTCTCTCAGCATCTCAGAGCAGTAGGACGTGCGCTCTGCTTTTGTCCAATTAATCTATTTCTTCACAGAGAAAGCTCTACTGTTAGCTGTGATCTTTACAACTTAGTTAGATTAGAGATTGGAAGATTTTATGTGGTTAGGTAGAGAATTTTAAAGGAGCATCTACCGCTGTAAAGTCACGGAGGGAGCGGGGGGGGTGGGGGGGCCGCGGGCGAACGCAGACGAGCTCTATAAAGAATACTGGATAAAGTTCACCAAGACTTAGTGTAGACATTGCACTGCAACAGCTTTATTATTAACAGTTTTCATTTTTTGTCATTAATAGTTTTTATTATTTTCTCAAGTATTATAACAATGAACATTACAGAGTTGCACAATAACAAGGGAGGGGAGGGAGGAAGAGGGGTAGGGGATCAGAGGGAGTAACAAATACCAAGTACACAAATGAATCAGTTGTCAATATCTATGATACTCTTGCAGCAACATGTCATCAAAGAAAGAAGGACCAAGTTTATGTAACAAATACATCTATCCATGCAACAATGCAAGAGGTCTCGTAGTGACGTCTTAACAAAATCAATAATACTGTAAGGATTATCTTAACGGAAGTAACCTGAGGAAGACCAGGGTAACCAATTATTCCTGACCTTGTCCAACAAATGTGGGGGTATAACTAAGCTGGTCTCACAGTGGTATTGTTGGTTAGTTCTTTGAACGATCTCTTCAATAGTAGGCGGGATCGGATTTTTCCAGTGCGCTGCTATTGCAGTTCTGGCAGCAATGAGCAGGTGAGACAGGACTGTGTGGAAGGAACTAGGGATGTCATGGAATGTAAGATCTAATAGCGCTAGCTCCGGGGAGAGTGTAATGTGCCATTGAAAAATGTCGTGCAAGAGGAGTTCTACCTGGTTCCAAAGCGGTTGTAGTTTTGGGCAACTCCACCACATGTGAATTAGCGATCCTCTTATTCCGCATTGTCTCCAACAGAGATGCGAAAATCCTAAAGGCAGGTGGGAGATTCTACATGGTGTCAGATACCATCGAAGATGGATTTTCCTAGTAAGTTCTACATGATTTGCGCATCTGGAATGTTTGGGGACTACATTAGCTGCTTGAATCCATTCTATTGTGGAGTATGTTCGGGAAAGTTCTATTTCCCATTTTATGGCGTATTTAGGTTTTACATCTAGGTCTGTATCTGTTAAGGATCTATAAGCAGTAGACAGGCCTTTTTTATTACCACATCTCTGCCAAAGGAAATCATGTAGGGGGGATGTGGCTTGGGGAGTAGTCAGGAGACATTGAGTCTGGATAAAGTGTCTTATCTGTAGGTACACAAAGAATTGGCGTTGTGGGATTGAGTATTTTTGCACTAGCTCTTCAAACCGCCTGATGCGGCCTTTATAAAGTATGTCTCCTATTTCTTGGATTCCTTTTTGAATCCATTGCGCTATTGGAGCGTCAGGCAAAATGATTTGCAGTACTGAGAGGGGGCAATGGCGTCTGTCAATGGTTACCAGCCGTTTATCAACAACGAACTTGCACCATGTCTGTGCTGCATGGGTTAGGGATAGCAGGTCATAAGCTGCAGGGGGGACTCCAAGTAGCATAGCTATTAAGCAGTCTTTGAATGAACCTGTCGGGATCGTTCCATTCTCAATAACAGACCATTGGTGTGTTTTTGGTGCGTTCCAAAAAAAAAAACACAGGTTCCAAAATCGCTGCAATGTTATACTGTGACAAATTAGGGACTGATAAACCGCCATCTGCACTTTTCCTATATAGGTACTCCCTCCGAAACCTTGGTTTCTTCCCACCCCATATAAATTTCGATAAAGTATTTTGAAGATTGATCAATAAAGAGTTCGGGAAGAGAAACGGTAAGGATCTAGCTATGTATAGAAACCGGGGGAGAAGTAGCATCTTGACAAGGTTTATACGTGCTAACCAGGATAGTGGAAGTTTGGCAAGCCTGCCAGTTTCCCCAATAATAGAAGAGGTGATGGCTTCTAAGTTCCTATTTATGGTATTGTTTAGGTCCGGGTATATTCTAATGCCCAAATATGGAAGGTAAATATCTGCCCACGCAAAGCCTACATTCGGAAGCTGCGTTTTTAATGGAGTAGTATAATGCATAGGTAAGATGACGGATTTTGTTATATTTAGTTTATAGTAGGATAGATTTGTGTATCTGTTAAGCACATCAAGGAGGGAGAGAATCGAAGATTCAGGTTGTTGTGTCATTATTAATATATCATCTGCGTAAAGGCTAACTTTGTGGGTTTCCTTATTAAACGTGATACCTGTGATACTATTAGTTTTTCTGATATGTTCGGCCAAGGGTTCAACACAGAGATCATAAATAAGTGGGGATAAGGGACACCCTTGTCTTGTGCCATTGGTGATTAAGAATTTATCGGAAAGGAATCCTGATGCGTAGACTCTAGCAGACGGCGTAGTATATAGAGACAATATGGCAGACAGGATTAATCCTTCGAATCCAAATTTTTGTAAAACTTTTTTCATATAATTCCAATTGATACGGTCAAAAGCCTTTTCTCCATCTAGTGAGAGAAGAGTAAAGGGCAATCTTTGTTTTGACGCAATTAGAAGGATATCCAGTACTCGTCTGATACCATCTCTGGTCTGCCTTCCTTTTACAAATCCCACCTGATCTATATGGATCAAGGATGGGAGAATATTGTTCAGTCTATCCGCTAAGATTTTCGAGAAAATCTTTATATCCGAATTTAGTAATGAGATGGGTCGGTAGTTGGAAACTAAATCTGGGGCCTTCCCAGGCTTGGGGATAGTGGATATAGTAGCACAGAGTAATTCCTCCGGTGGGGCTCCTTTTTGAATAATGGATTGGAAGAGTTCAGTTAAGTGCGGTGAGAGGAGAGTGTTAAACAATTTAAAGTACTCGTTTGTGAACCCATCAGGACCCGGGGATTTGTTACATTTCAAACGTTGTACGGTTTTCTCAATCTCAAGAGGAGTAATCGGTTGGTTGATCAAGGATAATTGGTCAGAGTCAAGGGAGGGCAGGGAGATTTCCTCCAGGAAGGAGTTGATATCTGCCTCTTTCACCACCGGCACTGTGGGATCTAGGTCCAAATTGTACAAGGAGCTATAGTATTTAGCAAAGGCATTCGATATTTGTCGGGGATCACATATCTTAGATTGTGATGTGTTGGTAATGTAAGGTATGCGTGCCTTTGCTTGTATTACTTTGGCTCTCCTGGCCAAGATTTTACTCTGTCTGTCTCCTTGTAAATAAAAGTTCCATTTTAGTCTATTTAAGTTCTGTTCATATTGTTGCAAGTGTATAATACTCAGTTGACGTTTGAGTGATTTTAACTCCTGTTTAACAGTTTGCGTAGAGGATGTTTTAAACTGCGAATCAAGTATTTTAATCTTGGCTAAGAGCTCATTTATATTCGTATCCCTAAGCTTCTTTTCCCTGGCTGCTATAGAAATAAAGAGACCGCAAATATAAGCTTTGTGCGCGCACCATAAGGATTCTGCAGAAGGGGCAGTGGGAGCATTTATTTTAAAATAGTCTATAAGTGCGGTATGTATTTCCGCCAGGATCTTGGGGGATTTGAGCAAATAATTATTGAGGCGCCAAGGGGGGCGTGTTGAGGGGGAAAAGTGGCCTTTAATACTCAAGAGTACCGGCGCATGGTCGGACCAGGTTTTAAAGCCAATTGAGGAACTAGATACTAGCTGAAGCGCCTGTCTATTAAGGAGGAAATAATCAAGTCTCGCATGGGAGTTCTTTGCTGCTGAGTAATGGGTAAAGTCCAGTTCCTCTGGGTGGGCGTATCGCCATGGGTCATGTAAGTTTTCCTCTAGTATGAGGTTTCTAAGTTCAGGCGTGTATCTGGTGCCTCCTCCAGATTTATCTTTGGATTTATCTATTACTATGTTAAAATCCCCGCATATTACGAGATTTCCCCTAAGTATTCCCTTGGCCTTGGCTAGAGTTTTGGTGATGAAGGATAGCTGATGCGTATTCGGAGCATATAATGCGACTATGGTACATTCTAATGAGTTTAAAGTCCCCTGTAAGATAACATATCTACCATTAACATCTATAATTGACTGACATAATTTAAATGCAATGGATTCCTTGATAAAAACAGATACACCGGCTTTCTTAAGGTCTAGCGTCGAGTGGAACGAGTAAGGGAATTTTTTATGTTTAAGCCTAAATATGTCTCTGTTGCAGAGGTGAGTCTCCTGCAGACATATCACGTCGGCGCCAGACCTAAGAATTTCCTTCCACATGCATGACCTTTTGCAAGGTGAATTAAGGCCGTTTACATTTAGTGACAAAAATTTTATCGACATTGTATAAGATTGACAATATTAGTTTTAACCGACATGTGACTACTGTTAATACTAGCGTTTAACCTTGACGATTTATCTAAGCATTGTGATACTCGGTAACAAGGAGGTGTGAACAAATAAACCTTGGTAACAAGAACTATGGCTACGAAAGCCAACATGAAAAGTCAAGGTAAGAGGGTATCTCCAAAGTACCTGGAGATGGATCTAGGGGCAAGTCTTTGCCTGAGTGACTGGGTGTAAGAACTGGAGCTTTCCTTAAAACTCCGGGTGAACCTGTAAAGAAGAAATAGCCTCACTTTCAAGGTGACTATCAGTCATTTATACGAGGTTTTGATCTGTTGTTTTTTTCGGACCACAGTGGCGTTATGGCTTCTGGTCTGGCTGGACCTTTCTTCTGCGGTGTAGAAGTGGGTGAGGTGAGAAGACCCCAGGTCAGGAGTAGTTCTTTCGCTCTCGCAGGGGTAGTGCAAATGGTGGTAAAGTTATCTTTAGAAATCACTAGTTTAACAGGGAATCCCCAATGGTATCCTATGTTGTGCTCTCTTAAAATTCTTGTGAAGGGTGTGAATTCCTTTCTTTTCAGCTTTGTGCCAGGTGATAGATCCGGAAAGATAGACAGGCTGGCAAATCTTTCTGGCAGGGAGATGTGGGTTCGTAGGATCTTGAGGAAGTTATCCTTGGTTTTAAAGAAATGGATACGGGCTATTACGTCCCGTGGAACTGTAGCTGAAAGATGTTTTGGTTTCGGAAGACGATGGATCCTATCTATCATTAGATCTGTTTGAGAAGCGTCTGGGAGAGCGATTGCCATCATATCTGTTAGGAATGGCGAAAGGGCCTCCATTGAAACTGATTCTGGTATTCCTCGAATTCTGATGTTGTTTCTTCTGGACCTATCTTCCAGATCCAGAAGCTTAGACGACAATTTTTGGACTTCGTCCTCTAGCTCTGTGTTCGCATCGATGAGCAAGTTATGCGAAGTGGTGAGTTCTTCCATTTTTCTTTCCACATGATCTACTCTAGATACTAGGGTTTGAATATCAGATTTTATTTCAGACATCATTTGCTTGATATCTTTGTGAAGGGTCTCACGAAAGGATGAGAAGAGGCGTTTGAGGGTATTCTCCATTTTGGAGGTTGAATCTGTCAATTCCTGGTGTTCCAAGTCAAGCGATTCTGATTGTGGTGAAGGGACTGATAGTTGAGAGAACGGATTATGGTCTTCCATGGGTTGGAGCAGCGGAGAAGAATGTTGGAAGAATTGGGTAAGTTTAGTTTTTTTGGTATGTTGAGATTTCCTGGAGGCACTTCGCATGCCTCTTTGTGTGCGGAACGGCATATATGGAGGTTGCAGGGTAACGGTTTCTTCTACTTTTTTTTCTCTCCTTCCCTTTTTTTTTTTCCCCTCCTCCTCCCCCCTCCTCTTATCTCCCCTCTTCTTCTTTTAAGTTTCTGCTATAAGGCAATGAGGGATGTTATCTACTGATATACGGACCGTTGAAGGCGTTGCAATAACACAATTATATGAGAGCAGGTGAGCCTTCAGTTGGTGGACTTGTGTATAAGGAGCAGCGGAGCTGTGCTTGTTGAAGCAGATAAGGATATGGGCATTCAGTGACAAAAATCACAAGGGTTAACAGTGAAGTAGAAGTATGGCTGTCTTGCTATGTGGATATGACACGCAAAGTGTAGCCTAAATATCAAATTCTGCTGTATTAGTCCCAGATTGGCCGCTCACAATTGTTAGGAGGACTTATGTATAAGGAGCAGCGGAGCTGTGCTTGTTGGAGCAGATAAGGATATAGGAATTCAGTGACACAAATCACAAGGGTTAATAGCGAAGTAGAAGTATGGCTGTCTTGCTATGTGGGTATGACACGTAGAGTATAGCCTGAATATCAAGATCTGTTGTGTTAGACCCTAAATGGCCGCTCACAACTGTTAAGAGGAGATACAAGAGACAATGTATAATGTCTTACTTATTATAGTGAGAGGTCAGCAGATTTGTGCAGAATTATACCGCTTCTCAGCTAGTTTCCTAGAACTTATGCAGAGGGATGCCAGTAGCCGTGTAGGGGAGCGAGCACTGCAGGATGTTTTAACCCTCTGGTGGTAAGGGCGGAGGCGGGAAAGTGAGAAAATGGCCGCGGCCGCGTACTATCTGGTGAAAAAAGGCCGGGCCTGGTTCTCTCCAGTGACTTTCTGCCAGTCAGTGATGGTGCTGCGCTCCGTCCGCAATCGCCAGTAAGTGGGACCCGGGGCCGGTCTACAATCGCAGGGGTTGTCGCACCTGCTAACTGCTGCAGGCGGCCGCAGCCTCCACTCCGTGAGGGGCCGCCGGGACCTGCAGGCTCTGGGAGTCTTCTCAGAGCTAATCGCTCTCCTTCTCCGTCTCTCTGCTGCGGGTGGGGACTTGTCCGGGGCCGCGACACCAGCGCTGCAATGTAAGATGTAGGAGGCGGCGGGTATTACCTTCACAGCCTGCGTGGTGCAGCGGGAGGTACGCGCCTCCGCAGCTGGGCCTCTGTCTTCTCCGCTGACAATGCTGTCTGCTCGCAGGTATCGTGTCAAAAAGTTAGCTGGATGATCGCAGACCATGGTACCCGGTCCTTGTTATTACCTGTGTCTCCTTTTCTTGAGGTAAATTAGGGCTTAGTAGTGCCGAGTAGTTTAGGTCACCACAGAAACTCTCCTCTAGTGCGACCCACTCCATGCGGTCCCGCCACGCCCCCCATTATTAACAGTTTTCTATTGAAATTTTCCTGGAAAATTGGGCAGCCTGACTTTTTTAGGATACACATCTTTTCTAGTTAACTTTCAGGTCTCTTTGTTAGGTGCAAATCCCACTTTAATTATCATATACATTTTTAGACAGGTGTTCATTTTTAATTTTGCCATTCCACCTTTGTTGATATATCCACCTTGCAGTTAAATTAGAATCCAGCAATTTTGTAGTCAGCACAGATTGATAGGTGCCAAAAAATACCTTTTATTATCCGAATACATTACAGGTTCCTTTTTTTTTTGCACTTTTTCCCAGTCCATATTTGTTGATAGAGCCACCTTGCAGTTAAATTTGAATCCAGCACTTGTGTAGTTACCACAAGTGAATTGATAGGTGCCAAAAAATACCTTTTTTTTATCCGAATACATTACAGATACGTGTTTTTTGCGCTTTTGCCAGTCCAGATTTGTTGATAGAGCCACCTTGCAGTTACATTTGAATCCAGCAATTGCGTAGTTACCACAGGTGAATTGATAGGTGCCAAAAATTAACTTTTATTTTCCGAGTACATTACGGATTCGTGTTTTTTAACTTTGGCGCACTACAGGTTTGTTAATTGAGGCACCTTGCACTTAATGTGAATACTGCAATTTTTGTAGTCACCACGGTGAATTGAAAGGTGCCAAAATACCTTGTATTATCCGAATAAATTTCAGATACGTGTTTTTTCACATGGCGCAGGCCAGCTTGTTGATAGATCTCTTTGCAGTGAAATTTGAATACAGCAAATTTTGTAGTCACCACATGTGAATTGATAGGTGCCAAAAATACCTTTTAATATCCCAATACATTTCAGATACGTGTTTTTTCTCTTTGGCGCAGGCCCCCACTTTTGATAGATCTACTTTGCAGTTAAATTTTAATACAGCAAGTTTGTAGTCACCCCAGGTGAATTGATTTGGTGCAAAAAATACCTTTTATTACCCCAAATACGTTACAGATACGTGGTTTTTTTGCACTTTTTCCAGTCCGATTTTTGTTAGAAACCACCCCTTTCAGTTTAAATTTGAATCCAGCAATTGTGTAGTTACCACAGGTGAATTGATAGGTGCCCAAAAAAAAACTTTTTTTATCCGAATACATTACAGATACGTTTTTTTCACTTTGGCGGCACTACAGCTTTGTTCATTGAGGCACCTTGCAACTTAAATGTGAATTTCTGCAATTTTGTAGTCACCACAGGTGAATTGAAAGGTGCCAAAATACCTTGTTTTATCCGAATAAATTTCAGATTGTGTTTTTTGACTTTGGCGCACTACAGCTTTGTTCATTGAGGCACCTCGCACTTAAATGTGAATACTGCAATTTTGTAGTCACGACAGGTGAAATGATAGGTGCAAAAAATACCTTTTATTTTCCGAATACATTACAGATACGTGTTTTTTGCACTTTTGCCCAGTCCAGATTTGTTGATAGAGCCACCTTGCAGTTAAATTTGAATCCAGCAATTGTGTAGTTACCACAGGTTGAATTGATAGGTGCCAAAAAATACCTTTTTTTATCCGATACTTACAGATACGTGTTTTTTTCAAATTTGGCGCACTACAGCTTGTTCATTTGAAGCACCTTGCACTTAAATGTGAATACAGCAAATTTTTTTAGTCACCCCAGGTGACTTGAAAGGTGCCAAAAATACCTTGTATTATCCGAATAAATTTCAGATAAGTGTTTTTTCACTTTGGCGCAGGCCAGCTTTGTTGATAAATCTACTTTGCAGTTAAATTTGAATACAGCAATTTTGTAGTCACCACAGGTGAATTGATAGGTGCCAAAAATACCTTTTTTTAATCCGAACACATTTCAGATACGTGTTTTTTCACTTTGGCGCAGGCCAGCTTTGTAGATAGATCTACTTTGCATTTTTAAATTTGAATACAGCAATTTTGTAGTCACCACAGGTGAATTGATAGTGCAAAAATTTAACTTTTATTACCCGGGAATACATTTCAGATACGTGTTTTTTCACTTTGTCGTAGGCCAGCTTTGTTGATAGATCTACTTTGCGGTTAAATTAGAATCAAACAATTTTGTTTTGTTTTGAGGGATTTGAGAAAAAGCTGTGATTTGCCGTCTTTTAATAAGAGACTTTCCAAACTCTTCCTTACCTTCAAAAATTTTTATATTTCTGAACCTGGAGTGAAATTCAGGTGGTAAGCGAGCAAAGGAGGGGGGTTTGGACATGGAGTAAGAGGTACGAGAGAAGGTGCTCCTTCCAGTGCTGGCGACAACGCGAATGCCAGCGGATCGTCAGTTGCAGGACCGTCAGGCCTGTCATCGCTGGGTCAGGGCCCTGTGAATCCAGAAAACGAACAGCGTCCCCAAATCTGTCCTTCGGGGGTTTAATGCAACCTGCATCCAGCAGTCTCCTCCTCGCCCTCGCAGTCCACAAATGTCGTCATCAGCATCACCAGCATCCGTCCAAAACATGAAGCACCCAAATGTCAACTCGGTACCCACCACTGTGGATAATCCATTTTCTGAAGACCTCTTTGATGACAAAATGTAGTTGGGTCAGAAGGCATGTTAAAAGATCAAGAGGCCAAACAGGATGATTTTCTCTGCTCTGACCCCCAAATTACTGATGCCATCAGAGGAGGAGAAAGGAACCCGGTAAATCGGCACAAACCCGGGGCGGTCGGCAACGCCTTGCAGTCCCTCTTGCTTGTAGCCCGCAGCTCCTGGATGCAGAATGTCAGGACGACGAAGTCACCTGTGTTTGATGATGATGATGACGACTTTGGGGATGATTCCACCACCCAAAGGTCAGCGCAACCCGCTCCCTCGCTTATCGCTGTCAAAAAGTTCCAGGACCTCTCAAGCCTGGCCTTCTTTGAGCAAGCCTCTGATTCACCCACGATGTAATATGCCGCCTTTGCCGTAAACGCATAAAGTAAGGCAAGAAACCTTGGTGGTAAAAAACCCCAAACTGTTTAAAGGGGTCA
>JAODAL010061650.1:0-20198 GCA_025379985.1 Phyllomedusa bahiana | reverse complement strand
CTACAGGGAGCCCTTTTTTTCCACGCTGAGGGGGAGGACAACTAAAAAGTATAATAGAGAAATCCTCCGTAGTCAGTTTGCTAACGTTCCGAAATCATTTTTGGCCAAGGCAATTCTACCTCCATCAGCTTCTTCATTAATACATAAAAAATTTCCACCATAGTTTATTATGAAGTATAAATGTGGTAGTTTGAATCCAGTTTCTGCATGACACCAATTTATTGAAATGCAGCGTACGGAATTGAAGGAGACCCTAAATACAGGGAATGTTTTAGGTGCTTATTTTGCATTCGGTGCCATTATTGATGGAATTTAGTACAAAACTGGAATACTGAACCACAAGCAAATACTGCAAAATCTAGATTTGGATGAGCTTCTTCTGTACAAAGAATGAGAGTCGTATTTCCAAATTACAGACAGGAAAAACCTCCTCCGTCTCCTCCTTGAGCCTCGTCTGTCATATCCGTGTACCGTAGCTCTTGCCTCCATCCCTTGACCACAATCCTTGCCGGATGTCCCGACCTTACGCTTGTCCCCGACTCCGAGTTTGCCTTACAATTTTGTACCTTGCTACACCTCGGCTGCCACAGCAAGCAAGCCACGTCACGGTTAACGACCTGGTAGACTCCGGCTGCAGCAATTCCATCCCGCTTTGCGGCGGGCTCTGGTGTAAACGGGACCTACTTAGATTCCGCTCACTGGCGTGGCTATTGCAATCGTCCCTTTACTGTGCTGCGATCTGTGGTGGCTCTGGTAACCTACTACTGTGTTCTTTGACGCTATGTTAGGGTCTTAACACTCAGCTTGTTTTTTCCAGCTGGCGCTGCCATGACTTTATCAGGCTGCATTCCTGCTTCAGTTTTTTGGTCAGTTTTGCCCCTGTAAGTGCACAGTGAATTTTAGAGTGAAGCGAAGTAATTCGGGACTAAATAAATTTTGTCGGAAAATTCAGCGAAGTCGGCGAATCTAATTTTTGAGAAATTCGCCCATCTCTAGCTGCTTTGATAGTGGGGTGCCGATGGATGCATGTACCTACCTTAAGAACAAGCCCTCAATGGAGAGGAGGTTGTGACTGTGGGCCGTCTCTGTACATTTCACTGAGGTTTTTCGGGTACAGCCCAGCACACCACTCGGTTGCATTTGGAACTCCCATAAAACAAAATTGTAGATTACACTGCAATAGCTGGGCCTCTTCCTGTTCTGCATAGAGACTTTCAACACTCCCTTTAAATCAAATCAAATTAGGATTTCTGGATAAATTTATTTCCTTTTATTAGAACTTTAGTCTTGAACATCTGTTACCTAACAAAGACAACTTTGCAAACAATAATGATTAATAAAAATGTACACTACCGTACATATTCTGCTCATATAAACTATTTTAATAATGATGAAAAAATACTAGCTCAAGGCATTGTGCTTCAATTGGGTGCTTTTGCTTTTAGGTACTGAATAAAACAACGGTATAAAAGCTACTTGTGTCACCTCCCATGCAGGAAGTTGCTTCATGGCTGTGACTTCTTTTACAGCATCGAGTGCCTCACAATGGCTTGTACATCGTGGTACCCCTAGGCCACTCTTGCTGCGGGAGTGAAAGGTAAATAGCAAATGCAAACGCACCTGTTTTACTCACAGATATCTCATTGAAAAAATTGTATAACCCCATTTATTAAACATATGGTGAAAGAATTTGTCTTTAACAAAGTCCAAGTATATTTGAGAAAACTCATATGTTTTCAATTCATTCTTTAACTGTCTGTGTTTTTTTTTTTTTTTAATTTTCATATTTTTAATTCTTCCTATGGTGATATAATTCGCCGAATATGTAAAGCTCAAATTTTTAAAGACAATAGTAAACATAATATTATCATAGCAATAATTCCAATAAAATATTTATGGATTCATGGAGCTGAGTATATTACATAAAGAGATAACAAGTAGATCTTGGCTAAGGCACACTTAGGCATGTTTGTACAATCTGTTTTTAAATATATTTGTTTTGTGGTTAGGGTTATATTTGACAGGTACAAGTATTTCAGAATAGATTTCCAGGGTATATAGAATCGATTGAACGTTGTTTGTCTCAACAAAATAGAATTAACTCCTGATGACTAAGTTCAGCCTCCACTTGAACAAAAGCCATTTCTTGCATGCATTTAATATATATAAAAGACCGTGGGCAGCAGTAGAATATGGCTTTTGTATCATATGTGTATGGCCTTGACTTTGTAATATAGTGATTCCTAGTCTTAAAAATAAAAAATATCCAAAATAGTTACAGTAATATTCTTAACAAACCATTTTTTAAGTTATACCCTAATAATGCTTAATGTGCCTATAAAAGATAACAACAAACGACAATAGATGAAAACACAGAACAAATAAACACTAGGGCCTCAAGTATGGAAAAACTATCTAGGTCATGAAGCTTTCTTTGCTGCCCATAGTCAACTCAATGAAGAGTGCCCCTTTCATTTCAAATAGTGCTCTAAAAAAAGAAAGGGGGAGCTCTTGCAAGGTTTGCTATGTGCAACAAAAAAGTCTTAGACCTAAAAAGTTTATCATACTTGTCCCCCCGAATGATGAGCCATTCATTTATGTTTTTGGTGTCACAAGATAAACCCGATACCTTCTTGAAGATGAAAGCGGTTAACTTTAATCACCATTTGGTGCAAAATGACATACATGTACAATATGCTATGAAAGGAGAATACTTTCCATCTGCGGTATGTAACTATATCATGCTGGATACAGAAGTTACAGTATGCATGCATAATCACTAGTGGGGAATGTGGTGGTAACCACCACACGTGTCAATACATTAGCAGAGATTAAGCAACCATATGCGACCTTTAATCACTGTAATTTGATTGATCTCTCTGTCAGATTCTCAGCTAAGCAATAGACACAAATTAATGTTTGTCCAGTATTAGTCATGTTCAGTGAGTATATGTTAGGTATCCTGCAACAGATGCCCCCTACACTTAATATATCCAGACAATAATTGACATGCCTAGATGAAATTACATTATCATTTGAAAAATTGATAAAGTGTTTCCTAATGGAAACAAGAAGATGTAACCATTCATTTGTCATTTATTTTGATTACAAAATCCACATACAGTACACATACTGTAAGCTACAACTTCATTTCTCTAGTGAATGGGACTGCCACTACAAAACTACCCTAACTTGTGGATAAATGTGTGACTGCGGATTCTGGAAGAAAGCGTTCATGATTTCTAATCCTAAGCACCACTTACATGCTACTTTACTCTCACTTGAAAATATTGCATGGAAATATAAAAGTTCACCACATTAAATAAGAACCTCCAAAACTACATAGCATTAAACAATAATAAAAAATAGGGACATGAAAACTAAAAAAGGGAAAAACTAAAAAAAATATTTCATTGAGTTTAAGATAAATTAAATTTAAAGATATTTTCTCACCATGCTGTTTCACAAGTCACATCCAGCTTAACAGACTCACACATCCTGTTAGGCTGCTGGGCAGGTTATATACAGTAATTGACATACCCACCTCTGCAACTCCTAGCTGAGGCATCGAATGAGTCAAATTAACGAAGGTGCTCGACTGCACTAAAGAGCAGCATGTCTCCAAATTGTTGTGTTTTCTATGTCTGAGACTGAGAGGGTAACACACATTTCCTAGCCGAACAGTACCTATATCCGTGGAGGATATTTGTGATATTAGACCTTTGGTAAAGTACACAAATAAAGCATTTGTCTTCAGGTTTTTCTGGTCACAACTGCATTCACTAATTCGTTTGTTACGCTTCCTTCTATGAACATTAGAGTTTTCCAGATTTGTGCTACAATGGACACCAATGGCCTTATCGAGCCTCATTTATTTTTCTTTTTCTTTAAACTTGAGGTTTGATGTGTTTTTATGGATGGTAGGTAACACCAAATGATGCATGCTGCAATTATTCTTTTTGGAGAAATTGATCAAATCATGAATTAAACAAAGAGGTTCTGAATTCAGCCTTTGAGATTCGACATGTACGGTAAAAAGCCTTATACAATGCCAAAATTATTATATATTAATAATTATTAATGTTGCTCATGAGTCAGTAAAAAATTTGAAAGTACTAAAAGTTGACTTAATAATATAACATAAATTCATTAAAAATTTTGTGTGTTAACATCCTTTTATGCAACAGCATTATACTTGGGCAATACATTTTATCCATGTCTTTCGCATTAAATGGATGTTTGACAAAAGTGCCATAATAACAGCTCATGCTACCCTAGCACTCACTAACACGGATATTGCTTTAGTCAATGACAGGTCATCTAGACAATGCAATTATACCAGTTTTGTGCTTGTACTTGCAAAGAAAGAAAAAATATTATCTATAAATGGCATTCATTTAAAATCATCAGTTTACCTGTTAAATAGGTTTTAAATACCATTGATCACCACTTTTCATCCTGTAGAAACTGAATGTTAACAACACCAGGTGAAACCCACTTTTGTACAGTAGTGTTTGCTAGGTTTGAGCAATTTCAGAACTGTTATAGTAATAATGTTAATGATACAGTATATATCAACAAAATATTAATTGATTTGAAAGCCAATGAAAAAGAATGCTAAAAAATTTATAAAATTATTATAACTGGCTGATGGCAATATATGCTTTGTAATCAGCTTTTTTGGGGTAATTCTGCTAACAATGAAGGAACTTTTGAAAGCACAATTGACACCATATTGACCCCAAAAACCAAAAAAAACCAAAAACTTTTTTTAATTTTTTCTCAAATTTAAAAACAAAATAGAAAATTTTTTTCTCACTTAGGGAATGTTAAGTTTTTTCTATGAAAAGGTTTTTTTCGGGCTAAGGAATAAATTTTTTTTTTTTTTTTTTTTAAAGAAAAACTCTATAATTTTTTTCTACCATATTAAGGTTATTGTCAGTAGGGGCCCTGCACTTTCCTGGGAAATTTTCTTTCATCTTGAGCAATCACATCCAATTTATTTTTAACTATGGAAAAAAGGTTTTCCCCATATTGTTTTTCCGAAACACGCTAAACCATTTTGCCCCATTATAGTACCCCATTAATACCCCAACCAAAATGCGGGTAAACACTACACCTATAAGCAAACCGTCCCAACATGCCAATTTTTTAAAGACACCCCATAAAAAACATTCAACCAAGTGCTCCAAAGGGTGCCCTTTTTAGGCTCAATAAACAAGAAAACCTCAGGGGTTTTTAAAAACGCAGAAAATCTATAAAATAGGCAACCAAAATTGCTGTTTTTTCACAGTCCCCCCCAAACCCCAGGTTAAAAAAATTCTTTTCACCCCAAAACCCCTTTAAAACCCCCAGCCAACCCCCCCTGCCACCATCTTTTTAATTTAATCTATCTTCCCCCCAAAAAAACAAAAAATTTCAATGTAAAAAAAAAGTTTTTTAAAACAATCCCAAGAAAAAATACTTTACTTAAATTAAATATATTAAAATTAATTTTTTTAAAAAACCCTTTTTTTAAAAAAAAAATCTTTTTAAAGAAAAAAAATTAGATGGAAAAGTATCCCAAATTTAAACTAGAAACTTCACATTATTATTATTAAATTTTTTAAAACCAGCTTTAAATTTCCCAAACCCCCGGTGCTCCCAGTTCAAAAGGGGAACTAAATATTATATAGTGATCTTGGGCGGCTCGGGGATCGTGATTTCTCACGTTTTTCCGGCGAAGACAGAGACGTTTCCATTGAAAA
This sequence comes from Phyllomedusa bahiana, assembly GCA_025379985.1. Lineage (NCBI taxonomy): Eukaryota > Metazoa > Chordata > Amphibia > Anura > Hylidae > Phyllomedusa > Phyllomedusa bahiana. Next base: position 14,451 of record JAODAL010061650.1, on the reverse strand, counting down.
TCGGGGCCTTTTTTTAAATTTTATTGACAGCAAACAAAAAAGTACAACGGCAAGCATGCAAAAACACAAAAAAAAAAACCCAAAAACCCCTGCCCGTGGGGGCTCTAAAACCAGAGGCAGTTTAAACTGTCTTTCCTGCAATTTCCACCCGCTGGTTTTCCCCGCAGACTCCACCCAAGCTTAAAGGGTTACCCAAGGGGTTTTGAAACCCCACCAAAGCAGCTTACCTGAGTGGAGGGGAAATTCGGGGGAAAAAGTGGGGCACCCCCCCTTTCCCCAAGCCATTTCCCAATGAAAGAGCCGACCCGGGAAAATGGCTGAAGCCATACAAAACAAATTACGAAATTTAAAAACCCTAGGTCGACAGTCTAAACTGTCGACACCTTTTGAAGTTTGGCCTTTCTTTCCCCCCCCAATCCCTTCCCTTTGGGGGTTCTTTTAAAATTAAAAGGTAAAATCCGGGCCCAAGGCCCGGGGAAAACACCCCGAACACCCTTCCGCTGTTTTCCCAAACCTTTAACAAAACCCCCCCCCCCTCGCCAACCCGGGGGCGGAGAAACCTTGTCCCCCCAACAATGTACCCCACAATAAGGGCGTCGCGTTTGCTTGTTAAAACCCTGGAGGGGTTTTTCTCCCCCGAATTTAAAAACCCAAAAAAAGCCCGGGAAAAAACCAACCCGTGTCCCACCCCCCGCTTTCCCTTCCCTTTTTTTGGGCCACCAAATTTCAATGGGGGGGTGATTTTTTTGATCCCAAAAAAATTGCCCCCCCAGCAATATAGTCCCCTCATTCCCCGAAAAGCCCAAAATTTCAACCCAGACATCCCCCTCTCTAAAGATCCTTTTTTGTTTTTTTTGTTTTTTTTTTTTTCCCGCCGCCGACAGTTTTCTGGCTGGAGGAACCCGAGGGGGTTTGCTTTTCCCATTAACCCTTTTGGGGGACAGACCTTCACCTAAACCCCCCCCAAAAGGCTTTCCGCCCTGTAAAATGAGTTCCCTTCGAAACCCATTTTTTAACCGAAAAAAGGCCCCTCTCCCGAGTACCACCTTAATTTTCAAAAAATCCCATGCCAGCCCCGGGGGGTTCCATTTTAAACTAGGGTGGATTTTGCTCCCTTGGTAAATCTGTGAGGGGGGGCAGCTTTTGGGTTGGCAAAGGCTGGCAAAAACCTCCTGAAAAAAAACCCAAACCCAAAAGGAAGGCTCAACCCCTGTTTCGGGAAAAAGGTTTGGGGGCCAATTTTAAGGGCCCCTCGAGCTTGTCCTACCTGGGGTTTGATGCCCCCGTCCAATTTTAAAAACCCTAGGTATGAGCCCCCTCAAACCCAAATTGCGCACTTCGGGGGTTGGGCCGTAAACCCGGGGGGCCCCCTATCGCGTCTAGGACGTTTGAAACCTTTAAACCAGTTTCAAATCCCAATGGCCTGTAGATCACCACTTTCACCCAAGGTATGCGGCGCATAGTTTTTATGCTTCTCGGGATAACCCCAATTAACCTTTTGAAAGGTCCCCGGGGGCCCCATGCAAAACCAAAAGGGAAAGGGAACGACGAAGGAAAGTTTCCCCCTGGGGGTGAAAATGCCTTTTCCCTTTTTTTGGCCGGGATCTTAAAGGGGGAACCCGGGCCAATAACCCTTTGGTGGGGTTTCCAAAGGGGTCATATACCTCGCGGGTCCCAACCCCCTCGATCACTTGTCCCCCTTTGGGGCATGGGGTAGGCATCGAATTTTGGAGACTTCTTTTAACTTGGGGAAGTCATTACAAAACCCGGGCAAGCTACCATCGGCTCAGGGAAAATCACGATGGGGGCGGACCACCCCATTTTTGGGACTTCCATTACCCCCAGGGCTAGCATTTTCCTCCTTCCTGAAAGGGTTTTTCCCCTCTGGGTTTCCTGGCACCCGAAGGGTCCAGCCCGCCCCTTTTTGGGCCCCGAACCCCTTGACAATTTTCATGTTGGGTTTTACATCGCCCGGCCCCAGGCATTTTCAGAGAATCCCCCCTGGGTTCCTCTGTAGGAATTCCCGGGACCCCCTGCTCGGCCCCTCGAAAAAAGGAAACCCGCGATACGGACGGGGGGGTAACTCCTTGTTTTGGGACCCCCGGACCCCTTTTTTGCCAGCCCAGGGGGCTTTCCTTCCTCCCTTCCGGGGTTTTTATGATTTTTAAAATATGGAAATTTGGTGGGGTTTTTCTTTTCCCTGGGGGAAAACCCTTTTTAAATTCACCCCACTCCCCCGGGTTCAAAAGGTTTCCATGGGGGGCCTTGCCATTTAGCTAGGAATTTGCTCTCAAACATTTGGGTTAACAAGTCCGGGGCACCCTTTTTTCCCCCCGGGGCTGAAAAGACCTAAACCTTGCGGTCCTTTTTTGAAAACCCGGGCCGGGCTTCCGGGGCCGGAAAGCAGGTTTTTCCCTTCCAATGGGCAAATTTTCCGCAAACCTTTTCCTGCATGTCGGCTATATTCATTAACACTTTTTGAAGGGGGTTTTTCCTCTTGCCCCCATTTTTTCCCCCTGGCAATGTCCAGGAGCCCTCGGGATGCCCTCCCATATAGCAGCTCGAATGGAGAGAACCCCGGGGATGCCTGGGGGACTTCCCGATGGCGAAACCCTAAGAAAAGGGGAAAAAGGTTTGGGCCCAATCCCCACCCTCCTTGTCCACCACCTTTTTTAACATGCCCTTAAAAGGGGTTTTTTTAAAGCGCTCGGGGCCCCCACCAACGGTTCCCGGGGGGGTACCAACGGGGGTGCCAGGTGGGCAATTTTTTTGCAGGGCGGGAAGCCTTTGGTTTTCCTTGGGCAAAACGGGTACCCGGAAACGGTCCCGGGTCTCCTTTTGGGGGGCCCTGAAAGGGTGAATACGAAACAGCTCCCTACAACCCTTTAAGGAGGAAAATTTTTGAGGGGAAACTTTAGGTACGGGTGGCATAATCCAGTACAAAACCAAAAAATTGCTGGTGCCCCCCTTTCGATTTAGGGGGGGGGAAAACCAGATCCAAGCCAAATCCCCCTTCCCAAAAGGTAAACCCCCTATAATTTGGGGGGGGGGAACCAATTGACTCCGGAAATGGGGTTTTAGGGGCTTGGACCCACACTCCGGGCAGGGCTGACCCGAATTTTCCACTGGGCCGTAGATGCCGGGCCAGTAGACGTTACGCTCCACCCCTTCCCTATTTTTTTTCCGCCCCCTAGGGGTTTTTCCCCCCAACACATGGGGGGGGGGGGAAATTGGGGGGCCAAAACCCCCTAATTATCAAAAACGGACATAGGGTTTTGGGTAAATACCAACCCGTTCCACCACCTCTGTTGGGGTCTTTTTAAACCCCGGAAAATAAATTGCCCAACGGCAAAATGGAGGGTAGGCCCAACCCCCTCCCCTGGTTCCTGGGGTCTTCCCCCCAATGACCTTTAAAGCTTTTTCCAAGGGGTTACCCATGTTAGGGTCCCCCCACTTGTTCAGTGGGCCCAAAAATTCCCCCTCGAGACTGGCAAGGGGGAGAGTTTTTAATCAGAGGGGGCCCCTGGGTCCCCAGCAAAGGGCCGACAAGGGAAAGGCCCAGGTTCAACATTTTCCACTTGTTTGGCACTTGTTTATTTACAGGGAAGGGACATCAAATTTAAAACATTTCAAAGTTTTTTTTTCCCCAAAAGGGCCCCAAAAAACCAAAACGGGGGCCGGGTGGGGGGGGGGGGGAAAAAACAAAAAAACCAAAAAACTGCGCTGTGAGGTAAACCGGTCACCCACGGCCCCCCTCATGTTGGGGGACCCCACAGTCATCCTCTAATTTCCATTTTGGCAGTTGGGTAGTCGCTGGTGCCCCATGGATACAAACTACCCCTAACCGGCTTTTTAGGGGTTTCAGGGGTCACCCCCCGGGGGCCCTTTCACAAGGTTTCCCCAAGCTCCCCAGTCCCCGAGGGGGGCCTGCCCCCAAATGTCCAATTTAAAGGGAACAGGGGGACTCCCGTCGTTCTTTCCCACCGCGACCCGATGGAAATAAACGGCCCGGGGCAAAACCCCGGAGGTTTTCCCCCCTCCCATCCCACAAACCATGGGTTTTCCCCCCCTGCCCGGGCCAACCCTTCCACCACAATTCCCCCGTCCCTTTGGGATCGCCAAAACAACTTTAAAGGGGGCCCGGGCCCTTTGAAAAAATGGTCCCCCTTTTTGGGTAAGGGGGCTTTTTCCTCCCTTCCGTATACCCGGAACCCCCTTTCCCGGGGCAGAGCATTTTTAAACCCCGGGTTTGGGGGTTTTGCTGAATTTTCCCCCGGGGGATGAAGGGACCTGCAAAGGGAAATCCCCCCCCCGTAACGCTGAAACCCTTTTTACAAAACCCCAAACCAAAATTTGTCCACGCTTTTGGGGGTCGTGAAACCCCCCGCACCTCTGGAGCCCTTTACGGGAAGGACCCGCAAAAAAACGGTTTACCCGACCACCTTTGCTCGAAAAACCCCCTGGGCCCGGTGTGTGGGCCCGGCTGAGCCACAAAATTTGGTTTTAAAGGGGGAAAGGCGTTTCATTTTGACCTGGCGGCTTGGCCGGGTAAAAAAACCCCCGGGGTTGTACTCTCTGGCCCGTACGGCCAGGGTTTACCCCCAGTCGGGCCCGGGTCCCCCCCGAGTTTAGTTGTGGCCTTGGGGGTCTTTGACACGCCGGGGCAAGTGGCCTTCCCGCGGGTTTGCCCTTTTGGAAGGGAAACCAGGACAAAACCGCCCACTTTGGGCCCCAGCAGCTGCCCCTCCTCTGCTATCCGCTCAAAGGGCCCCAAGGAAAGGCCCCCCGATTTTCGTCATCCGCGGACATCTTGCCAGGGGAAACCCTTTCCCAACTGGCGGGGTGTGGACCGAGCACTTGGTTTTGGGACCCTTTTTTGCCTTGCAGCCCCGGGGCTGTAGCTTTTTTGCTGCAGCGTGTGGTTTTTCCTGCTGTTGTTCCTTCACCGTTTTCTTGGTGGGTTTTCATTAGCAGGCATTCCCTCCCAGGGATTTCGCCCGGAGGGCTCTTTGTGCGCTTTCCTTTTTTGGCGGGCCCCCCATCCTGGAGGGTTAAACCCTTGGGTTGAATTAAACTGCTTCAAACCCAAATCACCATTTTAAAACCCGCCCCTGGGTGACCGTCGGTACTGCTTTTCACCCAGGACTACGTTTTTTTTCCCCCTGTTCCCCAGAAGATAAATTTTTCCCCTATTTGGGCCCCCCCCTCCACCATGTGTGGGGGCTTTAGCCCGGGTCCCCCCGGGGTTTTGACTTTCACGTGTTCAGGCAGAGACAAAAGACTTTTTCCAGGGGTAAATACAAAGGTTTTTGTATTTTTTTGAGCACAAACAGAAAGTACAAACGGCAAGGCATGCCCCAAACACCAAAAAAAAAACAAAACGCCTTCCCCCCTGGGCTCTAACTAACAGAGGTCACTTACTTTTAGTCCCCCCCGCAAGTTCACCCCTGCCCGGTTTTTCCAGCAGGACCCACCCAAGGCCCGAAGTTTTCCAGGGTTGTAACCAAAATAGTTTACTTTCCTGCTTTACTTTTATACTCCATGAAACCCCGGAGTTGGGGGTCATGGGAAGTGAGCAAACCCCCCCTGCTCTATTCTCCCCTTCCAAAAAAAAGGGCCGACCCAGGGAAAAAGGCTGAAGCCCCAAAAATTTAAAATATTAACCCTGTTAAACATATTTCCCAGTCAAAAAGTCGACACCTATTGAAGTTTTTTCCTTTCATTCCCCAAGTCTCCTTACCTTGGGGGGATGTGTTTGGGGCATTGAAAGGAAACATTCCCGGGCACGGCCCGGGGTTTTTCACCTTTCCCTTGTACACCCTTCCTGCTTTTGGGCCAAACCTTTCAATAATAAAATATTAAAAAAATATAATATAAAAAATAAAAACCAAACTACAATTTAAAAACAATAAAAAAACTAACTGGGGAGAGAGGGGAAGGACCCGCCCATCAAAGGGGTTACAGTTTAAAATTAAATACACGAAGATAAAACGAAAGCAGAAAATTGGGGGCCCCCTAAACAAAATTTTTCAATTCCTCCTGCCACTCCAAAAAAAATAAATATAAGACGCACTTTTTTCCCCCCAAAAAATAAGAGAGGAAAATAGGGGTGCATCTAAAATTCCCCAAAAGGACATCTCAGCCGGGATGAAAGGGTGGAGAGGAACATGCTGCAGAAAGCTATTGGAATTTTTTAAAGGGGTTTTAAAAACCCTGCCCCCTGACTTCCCGCAGCATTGGGCCCCACTCCAGTCTCCCCGCCCGCCTGAGATGTACTAAAAAGGGTTGGGTTTGCGGTTTTTTCAAATACAGCCGGCAGCCACCACCAACAGCAGGGGAAGGGGCTGCTATTTAAAACTTAAATGTGGCAAAACAGCACCTCGGCATCAAGCCCGAAAAGAGGAATGGGGAAAAAAAGAAAAAAAAATGTAAAAAGGTTTTAAACACCCCTTTTTACATTTTAGAAATAAACCCAAAAAAAAAACTACACAAATTGGAAACGCTGTTTTTTTTAAAAAATCCAAAAAATTAAAAAAATTTTACATTTATCCTATACGCTTATCACCCAAAAAAAAAAAATCCAAACATCAAAAATTTTAGTTTTTTTGGTAATTTCAAAATCCCCAAGAAATTGGGGAAAAAAAAACTTATCAAAAAGTTTGCCCCCCTTTCCCCAAAATCCCAAAACCCAAAAAAAACACACTTCTTCCCCCACTTTTTTCTTAAATTTTTTCCCTCCTATATTCCTCCCAAAAACCTAAAACCCTTCCCTTAAAGCCCATGCATCTTTTAAAACGAAAAATATGGGAAACATGGCAATGTAACTCCAAAAAAAATTTCCATCGGGAAAAGACCCGGGAAAAATTTAAAAAGACCCCAGAAAACTTCCCACATTCATCACACAAACACCACCCACATTACAGATTTCATCCCCCATACAACACTCACAAGCCCGACGCATCCATTTTACACCACTCACCCAAACACAAAAACCCCCATACAACCCCACATTCAGACAAATCCCACAAACAACACTCACCAAAGGTAGAACATCCCCCCCATACACCCAAACCCCACCAACACACCCGTATATAAACCCCTCACACGCAACCCCATCCTACCCTAAAGCCACCACACTTTAGGGCACATCTTTCAAATAAACCCCCACAGGGGAGGGCACATCCAACATACACAAATCACCGGGTTAAACAAAGAAATGAAATTTCTGATGTTTTGTGGACGCAAATTTTTTGGGGTTTTTTTAAAACAATAGAATTTTACAAAAATTTTTCTGTTGTGGGAGTATCACCCTATTTACCATGCACTGAATACTGGTCCCTTGAGTAGATGCTACATATATACAAACAAACAAACATCACACCATCACAACAAACCCAATTCTTTTTAGACACAATTACAGACACCTAAACACACATATACACATACAGTCACATCCATGTACACATACACTTACTTTTATGCAGTACAACTGATGCAATCATGCATTCCAGGGAGTCCAGGACTCTTGGAAAGACATGGAGGGTGGCCACATGGCAGGGCTGAGCTTCCTGTTATGTCCTGCTCTCAGCACGGCAGTCCATACTCCTCTTCTCCACTTTCCCAACCTCTGTGCTCAGACACCACATACAGTAGCTGGAGGTATTGTATTCAGGGTCTGTCAAAAAATTTCCTGGAGGGGAGGAGGGCGTTGCTAAGGAGCACTTTTTTCATATATTTTTCTACACCAGTTTATGGTTTGGACCAGATTGCACCTTAGTGCCGCAACAATCAATACGGGGCCCCCGCCTGGGAAAATTAAAAACGTTCATTTGCCGGCTACCCACCCATGGCACGGACCCCGTACACTCGCACGCGCAAAACGACCATAATTTTTCCCCCATTGGCCCGAACAACTTTGAAAGGTGGGGTATGGCAGCAAAATTAATAATTTTCAACTATATTTAAGGGAATTTTTCAATTACTTTTCAAAGTAAAAAACAGTGGAGATTTTTTTAAAAATTTTTCTCAGAGAACTTTGGATTACACATCCCCCCCCCCCCCCCGCGCGTACAAAACAAATGAATTACTGGGGGGAATAATGGCATGTCAATTATTTGTGGCGATTACACTCTTGAGTAATGCAGTTAATGGGGCTGTCAGGCACCGCCCCCCCCCCCCCCCCCCCCCCGGCTTTGGGGAAAAGCACTAAACACACCCCAAAATACCCCGGGGATTGCGGCCGTACTGTTTGCACCGCAATTTGCCGGTAACAAAACCCTTAGATTTGGGTAAATTTCATGAGGCAATAGCTGGAGACTAACTAAGATATTTAGGGCAAGTTATGTCATGATAGTAGTTTTTCTTAATTAGCTGGGCAAAGGGCAGCCAGTGAGGGCGTTAGCAGAAGAATGACACAGGAGTAACAAGGAGAGAAACATTCTAACAACGGGACAAGTTTTGAAGGATTGAAGGAACAAGATGTTAACGGAGACCAAAAAAAGATTTGCAGAGATTTTTGGGAGGGAATCTAACTAGCAGCATTTAAAATGGGCACAAATAAGGATTGAGCAGATTCAAAAAACATTTTTTTCAGCTTCAGGCAAAGAAAAGGACTTTGGGGCCCCCCGTTAAAGAACACAGCCTGCAACCCGAAAGGTGGAGCCTTTTAAACCCTACAGATAATTTAGGAAAGGGGGAAGTGGGGTAGTGAAAGGCTAATGAACCCCATTTTCACCATGTTGACTTTTAAAAAGCAGGAAGAGAATAAGGAGTAAGGGTGCAGACATTTTGGAATCCTGAAACCGGAGTTAACACAGCCAAGGTAAATTTTTTGTGCCCTCAAAAAGGTGGTAGAGGAAACCATGAATGCTATGATTGGGGCCCAGGCCGAAGTAAAAAGAAAAGAAGAGGGCACTGGACCTACCCCTTAGGGACAACAAAATATAATAACTGAAAAGGGGGAGAGACAAAGGGGGCCCCACATCCCCACATTATATCTGCTTTTCAGCAAAAAATTTTCAAAAATGAACATGGGGGGTTTCTTTAAAATTCTTTTTTACAAATGGTATAAGCCCACTTTGCCACTTTCATGGCAAGTGGGTCCCTTTAAAGTGGGTCCCTACACTAATGGGAGCAGCATTGCATGGCGACCACCACCACACAAGGCCCACCAGCAAGGGCAAAAACCAGTGGGCCCAACAACACACTGTTTCCAAACCTACCCCTTCGACTCTGGTTTTTTCCCCCCCACAAAAAAAACTCATCACAGCAACAAAGGCCACCACACAGCAAAAACCCCCCAAAAAAAAGGAGAGGGTTTACTACCCGCTTTTCTCCCCGGGCTCCTCTAAAACAGACGAAAGAAAAAGTGCATGAACCAAGGGTATGTCACACCAATAACTGCGGGACGCATTTCACCTGCAATTACGGCGTGTGCTCGGGAGCGGGGGCGGGGCGGGGGAGGGGAGGGTGCGGTAGCCCGCCGGCCCCATTGTCATTCATTATTCATTGCGCGTATACGCCGTGAATAATTGACATGTCACTTCTATCCCCGCTCACCGTATTGTGTGAGTGGGGAGAGGAGACGTAATCCATAGTTCTCTATGAGAACTGTGGATTACCGTAATGACTGGGACATATCTCGCCCTGTATTTAGCGCAGGAAGGCGCGAAATACGGGGCGAGATACATCCCAGTTTAAGCCTTGTGAACATAGCCTTAAACAGACTTCTTCCTGAATTGAATTATCATAGTCTGTCCACTCCCTTTTTTGTTTTTGCTTTGGACCAGATCTCCTCCCCGTCTGACTCAGGTGTTTTTAATTAGAAGTAGTATGAATAAGGGGCACTTCCACATTTTTTCAGTCTGCTTAAAGGAAGCCCATGGAAGGGTGAGCATTTGTAATCTTTTCTTTTTGTTGTGGTGCTTTGGTGTCTGTGGGGTCAGAGCCAGGGGGCTAGGTCTGTTGGCAGTGGTGTTGTTGAGCCACTTGGTTGTGCCCCTCACTAGCGTGGCTGCTGTGGTGGTGGTCACCATGCAGTGCTATTCCCATTAGTGTTGGTACCCACTTTAAAGAGGTCACCATAAAGTGGCAGTAAAGTGGACTTATACTGTTTGACCAAAAAGTATATTAAGAGCCTTATGTTCATTTTTTATTTATTTTTTTTGCTGAGAAGCAATAGATCAACGTATGGTAAAGGGATGTGCTGTGCATGTCTTTTTTTCTTCTTCCTGGATTAGCCATCAAAAGAAAGACAGCAAGAGGAGGAAGTGGGGGTATAACTATGCCCTCACAAAAGTGGAATACACTGATAAAAAAATAAATATAAATCCATAAACATCAATGCTGCATTCATACACAAGATATATAAAACCAATAGTTTGAAACACAAAAAATGATCTAAAAAGTATAAATAGATAGAGCAATAATGCAAACGAGTTATGGTAAATAAATTAATAGAAATACAAACTGAACACATTCACCCACCCGCACAAACTAAAAAGCTAGGTGTTAAACAAATGTGGGTGGATGTATGTGAGCACACTCAGAATATGTTACAATGACAACATAAAGGTGCAAAAAATTAATAGAATATAGTATAGTGCAATATTAAAATAGCAGGTCCTAACAGTCACCCACCACAACTTGCATGCATTTTCCTTCTTGCTTTGTCTGGGGCTCTTTTAGATTAATAGTTTATTTGCTGCCAAGCAGAGACCACCATTATATTATGCTTCAATAGTAGTAATTATTGGCATTGTGCTTAAGTTTGTAGCCAATCACAATGACTCATGTCAAAACAAATTATAGTACCATCATTACAGTGCCCTTTAACACAGGCAACCAAAGTACTACCAATACAGTGGCTCACAACACAGCCAACTACATTGTGTTATCTATTTCCTTGAATATACAAATAATGTCCCACTAGCAGTAATTATTGATACTAAACCCAATTATGTAGCCACTTACAATGTTGCCATTATTTCAACTCATGCCAAAGCAAATCTTAGTGCCATCATTACAGTGCCCTCTAACACAGGCAACCAAAGTACTGCCAACATATTGGCCCATAACACAGCCAACCACATTGCATTATCCCTTTCCTTGAATATACAACTTTGTTGTTTTGATTTGGCAGAAAAAGGAGATGTTTTCACCCTATCCATCAAGCCAGATCATATGAATTCTTCATTTGAATCTTTGCTTAGTTTTACTACGGATTTGTCCTGTTTCCAAACTGATTATACTAGTTAGTCAGCTGCTTCAGTTTTTTCTTTATATGGCTGTTAGCATAGTGTTCTATAACACAATCAACCACAATGCTGTCATTATAGAGTCCCATAAAACATCAAAGTACACTGCCATTAATGCCTATATTAACCAACCATAGTGCCACCATTACTATCTCGTGATACAGCAAAACACTGTGCTGCTAACTACATGCAGAAATAGGAGTAAGAAGTGCAGAGAGACAGTGTCAATGTGGGAAACAGCAGCAACATAAATAGTAAGTAGAGCACAGCCAATGTAGCTTGTCTACTTCTCACTGCACTGTATATGAGCATTACATAAGCACAATTTATGTCTGACTGTGAAGCGTAATAGTGCAGTAGTCCTGGTTCATACCTAAACTGTAGCTTTAACATTGCCTTGTAACAATCACCCCTTAACCTGTCAACAGGATTGCAGAATGTAAGGGAAATATCCCACAAGGATATTATGCCACCACCATTACCATACATACCTAAATGAGCTCGATTCCTTATTTTTTCCTACCAATTAGTTCCCCTGATAACATTTGGTAGGTATAAAAACATGTTGTGACATTGTAATATAATCTAAGGCCTTATAAGGGCAGGGACAGGTTCCTGACGGGGTCGCCATTTTTGGAGCGAGTGCTCCATGCTTAGGACAATAAGGTATCTATACCCTCAACAAGGTTCTCTCTAGCATGACAACAGCGCACCATAGAGAAATGGGAAAATCCATTATCCCATTATCGTGAAATTATGTTATATCATTTCTATCACTTACACACTGTGAGAATTTTAATCCGTGGTGGCAAACTCAGGCTTGTGGGCCACATCTGTCCCACTGTAATTATATAAGAGACAGCCACTCATTGTACAGAGGAGAAGAGATAGAAGTCAGGAACTGTCATTACACTGCTCTCACTAAGGTCTTCTTCCCTGCATAGAACAGAGAATGGACCATGTGGCAGAAGAAACAACTCAGTTGAGAGACAGTTGATTGATAAGAGGAGCTCAAAGGGAGAAATGAGGACCCGTAGCCTCAACACTTAACCCTTTCAGCTCCTTCTCAGCCCCAGCATCCTGCCATATGTGGAGATTACTATCATGGGTAATATTTACTAATGTCTTTACCTATTTTTTGTTCCTCTTATCTATATCTAGGGTATGTTCACACAACGTATTGGGGTGCGTATAGTACGTGCCGCAATACACCGGGTATTTTGCAAGCACGTAATTCCAAAGCACCTGGCTGGCCCCATTGACATGCACTGTTAGTGGCGCTTATGCGCCGCTAACAATTGACATGTCACTTTTCTCCCCCGGCGTACAATACGATCGTATTGTACACACGGGGTGACGACGCGTAATTCATAGCTCTCTATGAGAGTTATGAATTACTGTAATTGCAGCGCGCATTTTGCCACATATACAGCACAATACACGGTGAAATAAGCGCCAATTACGCTTACAAATAAGCCGTGTGAACATACCCTTACATAGGTTACAATGATGCTTACTACGTTGTACTGATAAGTGTGAACTCTATGGGCGACATGTATGAACGGGGCTGCGCCAGATATCTGGCATCTTTTCAATCAATATCAGGCGCAGCCCCGTTCATACATGTTTTTAAATCTTCCGCACGCTATTCTTGGGCGAATTGCGGGAGGCGGGGCACACTAGAATCGTACGAAGCTATAGATTTATAGCTTTGCTACGGCATTTCTAGGCACACTGCTGCTGGAACAGGTAAACCACTATCAAAGTGGTATACCTGAGCCAGAACTGTCACCCTAGTGCTAGAATGCACCTGATTTATGACCGGGTTCATAAATCAGGCGCATTCTATTCTAATGATAGGCGCATGAAATTTGGCGTTAACATGTCAAATTTTATACATGTCGCCATATATGCCTTATACATTGTTAATTACTTCTCCCACTTGTAAGAATATGTGTTAGATTTTATCATCTCTTGTTGTTTTAAACATTTATTTTTACATTTTTGTATTTTTCTTCAGTAAAAGTTTGTTAATATTTTTCAGATGAAAAAATGTTGAGGTTCTTAGTGTACGTTTTTGATCAAAACTGTAAATGCCCACCTACCATGGCAAGGTGACCCCAATTTAGGTGGGAACCTATGCTACATGCTATCTCTCTTGGTGTCTGTTCAGACCTCCACATTTCATGGATAGAAGATTCCAGCTATAAACCTGATCTGATTAAAAAGCATGTGCAGGTAGGTGGAGTGCTTAAACCAAGAAGGGAACCAGCCACTTTCCTATGTAAACAATCAAAAAGCAAAATCTGGTCAGCACATCCATTTTGAAGAATAAGTGTATAGGTGCACCCTGGTGTGAAGTCAAAAGCTATGCAAACACAACACAATATCAGCAGCACTCCCTAGGCACTAAAAAACGGTCAAAAGGGAAATAAGAATTTTTTTGTTCCAAAAAAAAAATGATGAAAATTATTCTTTTTACTTATCTTTTGCTCTGATTACTATGCAATAAGGGCCACATGTATGAAAACTGTCTAGGTCTAAAACTCACTTTTTTGCCCATAGGTTAAAAATGTCAATAGAGCATTTTCACATTGCTAGGTACAGTATTGAGAAAGGGTTGCCGCTGAATGTCATTTTGTGTTACTGCAAAAAGATTTAAAAATTAATTTTGTTTGCTATATGTCCATCCAGTTTTTGTATATGATTTTGTTTTGTGCCCTTTGTTCTTATTTTTGTTACCAATTCTGTCACTAGTACTGAAAAAAGTAACACCCTCTGTGGAAAGCTGTCTAGGTAATTTAAAGGTTTATACATCTTAAGTGATGGTGGCAATATCTTCTCGAAAATATATTTACTTCAGACAGATTTTCATTTTGCTTTTGCAGGGGAAGATTGAAGTGACAACTTTGCAAACACACAGCATTCTTTCCTGACACAAAGGATACTTTTATATATGTTTACTTACATTTTTACAGAGTTCTAAAATAATAGAGTTTACATAGCAAGAGAAACATACTATTTATGCAAAACTGGATTTTCATTTTATGTAATTAAATACAATAATTTGACATTGTCAATGATAGCTATTTTGATTCATATTTTACAGGGAGAAGACATGCAAGGCTACAAAAGTTAACTAGTGCAGCCATTTAGGTCACAGTGGTTGCAATTGCAACCAGGCCCTAATCCCCAA
>JAODAL010061649.1:0-20198 GCA_025379985.1 Phyllomedusa bahiana | reverse complement strand
CCGTGTACCAGACCCCTGCGGCACGTTTTCTCAGTTCTCAACTCCAACCTCTGCCCAGCCTGCCCCGGACCTTCCTCCTGTCTACATACCCTACGAACCTCTGCCGCCTGCCCCTGAACCTTCGCCTGCCCACGACTATGACTCCTCGGGACTAACGATTCTGTACACGCTGCACTGTCCTGCATCGCTGCACCCGGCGGCTGCCCACCGGGCAAGCAAGTCACGTCAGGGGGAAACGACCCTGGTAGCCCACTCCGCAGGCAATCCCATCCATCTTTGCGGCGTGGCTCTGGTGAAAACCGCGGTGAGGCTACTTAGATTCCTTTCCCTGGCGTGGCTTAGCTATCACGCTGCGGTGTCCAAGTGGATCCACAACCCAGACATTACCACATATAAGAGGCTCTAACCAAGGAAACAGCAGCCATGTCCCAAACAGTTAAGCAGCATGTAGCTAGGGGGATATAAGAGTTTGCAACTGACAAGAGTAGGGAGACTTCTTGTGCCTAGCATCCTCCGACAGGAAATTATCAAAGTAGGCTCTGGTGGTCACCTTTTGGAAATAGTGGCCTCTCTTAACAGCCACATCCCATAGTCTCTCTTCGCTTTTTCATACCCTAGTGGATCATCTGTGATTCTCAAGGAAAGCTATGTCTACTGCAGGGAAATGTAGCATTAACAGAGGGGCTGCGTTTTTGTTTTCAGATCAGCTCTCTGTTCTGGTCGAAAGACCTACCCTACCAAACTGGGAAAATGACAGATTTGAGCCTCTTTTCCATACCCCTAAGACCACCAGGGAAGGCTGACATAAATCACAAACTGCCCATGATCACTGGGATTCTACAGTATTTGGACTTGTTCCATGCCCTAGATTCACCAGGGATGCTGACATTAATCATACAACTGCTCTAGACCTAGGAACAGCAGCCATGTCCCCAACCATTAAGCGCCAGCATTAGCTTGGGATTTAAAAGTTTGTATAAAGACAAGAGTATGCACAATGTGTAGAAAGTACATCTGTTGCCATTGCAAACCTTCCACAGGAAATATGCAAAGTAGTCTCTGGTGCCACCTTTTGGAAATAGCGTCCCCTTACAGCCACATCCCACCTATTTAAAAAGCCCTGAGCATTGACTAATGGAGTTACGATGGTTGCCATCATTCGGAAGAAATGTCTCTGGAAACTTAAAAAAGTGCTTCCTATAAGAAGTAGCATCCATACAGCCACTATCTGACCCATAAAGCATAGGAATTGTATGGTGCCACCTATCCAGGAAGTTAAGCTACCCTTACATCAGCATGCAACCTATTAAAAAAGCCTATGAAACACTACTCGGGATATGAAGCTGAGTCCAGTTGACTTTCTCCATAATTCATACTCTACCTCTGACTAGATGCAAGTTTTGTGGGGGTTAGTTTAGCTTCCACTCATCATAGCGAGAGGACTGGCAGGGGTTCTGGACTGAATGGGAAGAGGTGTTTAATGTGGCTCTAGAATGGTAAAACTTCTCCTTGATAATGACTCATTGTAAACGTCCAGGAAATTAAGGTATGTTCCAGATGGTGTCTTTGTTGGGGAGTAATTCGGCCATGTAGTTTGCCCAAATTACTCCCCCCCCCAAAAAGCGCAATTCCCCAATAGCTCACTTTTGAGTGCTATGATTTACCTGCCATTTTCCCCCAGCGTGTTTATGTTCGAGTAGAAAGAGACACTCACTTCTTCTCCCTTGGCGCTATGTTGCGCCATAGGAAAATGAAAATGAATGGTAGCCGGGCACAGAGTGGGGGTTTTATAAGTGCACAATTGCCATGAGTTACTTCTAAAACACCCGCCTCAAATACACTAATAGCAGTGCAATGTCCTCAGGTAAATCCTGGTGTCAGCTATCCGGGGGAATGCATCCCTTATAGCATAGCCATCCCATTATAAAGCTTTAAAACTGGGGATTACACGATGCCATCTTATTTGAAGTAATACAGAGTCCTCCCCAAAACCAAACTGGTTTTTGAGTATTTGCCCATGTCACTACATTTAACAGACAGGGTTTTCTGGCCTGGCTATCTGAGAGCATTTAATGTGTAGCAAGAATTATAGCCCAAGCTATGCTCCCTGTGGCCTTATATGCACCTAACACTCCTAAGGGTAAGAGAGCTAGTTCCTGGTGAGACACCTATGGTAAGTAGCCTTCCTTGCTGTCATATCTGATCCATTAAACAGCCCTTTGAAAACAGGACATTGGAATTTTAAGTCAAGACATTAACTCCCTCTTAAGGCCAAGGTCCCCAAAGGCAACAGCTTATTTTTGGGAGCTTTCCCCTCACAGTGTGTAAACCAGATTCTGGCTGCTTGGATTTGTATGGGTAACATTTGTTCTAAAAAAAGCATCATACAGGTGTAAGCAGAATTACAGGCCCCATGGCAAAATAGAGAAGAAAGCAAGTTTTCTCTGGGACCCGTACTAGTAAGAGTCCCTTACTGTCAAATCAACTTGTTGAAACATAATTGGTGGATTTTAAGCCAAATTAGTAAGGGCATGTCCCCAACGCACGGTTTTTATTCGGCACGGTTTTTTCAGTCCGGTTTGCGTGTATTTTCAGACCACCTGAAAAACCGGCCGAAAATGAGCAAAATTGTGCTCTATGGAAAACCCGTGCATCATCCCCCACTGCATTGCGGGTTTTCCGCCCGGCGTGTTTTTGTCGCCGGGCGGACCGTCGACAAAACATTAACATGCACCATCTCCCCCCCGTCCCGCCCCCCCCCTCCCGCCGTCTGCCGTGGGGAACGTGGCCGCAAAAATCGACAAATACCTGCCGGCAAACCGGCCGTATTTGTCCCACTGCCGTGTAAACGCCCTAAACTCCCCACATAAAGCAAAATATCTAAATTTTAAACACTGATTTTGGGGGGGCTTGCCCAGGATTCAGCAGGGTCCATAAAGTTCACAGTCTAACTCATTAAAATATTTGAAACAATGATTAGGAAAAATTTAAACCAAGGCCAGTAACTCCCTCTATAAAGCAGACATCCTCACATCTGCAGACAGCTGTTTTAGGGTGTTTTCCCCTCATCACACAGAGCCGGAATTTGACTTGCTGGTGAGTGACCTTTAGTGTAGTCTAGCGTAGTAAAGTTTCTTCATAAAGGTTTAGGGAGACCAAAGCTATTCGATTAATACTTTTGAGGGAAGAACAGGTCGCTGGGTACAACCAACATTGAAAGGCAGCCGACCCATAAAGCCATAACCAAAACACTAAAACTGACTGACAATTTCAACCCAAAACAA
Organism: Phyllomedusa bahiana; assembly: GCA_025379985.1. Lineage (NCBI taxonomy): Eukaryota > Metazoa > Chordata > Amphibia > Anura > Hylidae > Phyllomedusa > Phyllomedusa bahiana. The sequence goes on along the minus strand of JAODAL010061649.1, from coordinate 16,914 downwards.
TGGTACAATCTGGTAAGGGATAACTGCACTTTCATATAGGTACACCGATCGACCAAAGCTTTCTTCGATTAGAGCGCATTTATGCTTGGCAAATATACTTTAGAAGGTAGAACTAGGGTCTCTTGGGGACCCTACCATAAGCAAAACACAAAGTCACAAATGGGTCATCACTAGTGTTGTGCGATTGCGTTGGCTACGAGATCCGATCGATAGTCCGGCCCCGGCTATCGATAAGGTTTTTCGATAGTGAGCATCGGGTTATGCTCTATGACTATTAAAGTCTATGGGAGAGCAACACCACCGTTCATTAGTTACAACACCCAAACAAGGCTGGAGAACTGAAATAACATCCACAACATTCAAATGGATACGTGCAACATCTAGGCAACACACTTAGGTTATAAAATCACAGAAAAAAAGTCACAGACCATGTTACTAAACCTGTTCTTTGTACCACAGCCTGACCCTTAAACCATGCATCACCCACAAATTAAAGAGTGCCAGAAGGCAGTATGATTTGAACCATCTATGTTTATTTTGATGAACAGGACATTTGACAATACCGTATCCTGTCCTGGAACGCAGCATGAGCCCCAAACCTGCATGACCCCCTACATATAAAAAGTGCGGAAAAAGGAGTCCTTTTCAACCACAATTTTAAGTTGAGAACTGGTACATTGACTAAACCTGTCCTAGGGCCATCAGCATGAGCCCCAAACCTGCAAGACGCAAGAACCCCCACATTGTTAAAGAAGTGCCGGAAAAAGGAGGTCCCTTTCAACCACAATTTAAGTTGAACTGACCATTGCGACCTATACCTTCCTGGCCACAGCATGAAGCCCCCAAACCAGCATGACCCCAACATAGTTAAAAAGTGCCGGAAAAAGGATTCTTTCACTATTCAACCACCAATTTAGTTTCACTGTACATTGACTATACCTGTCGCTTTGCCACAGCATTACCCAGGGGCCGGAGTTAACAGTGGGTGCGGTGAAAGCCCAGGCCTGGCGTTCGCATCTATTAACACGCAGGTCAAAATGCCCTGATGACGCAGCAACGGAAAACTGGTCCCGTGCTGTAAGCAAGAGTGCGGAAGAGCGTAAGTGTGTAAATCCAGCCTTCCTCTGTACAGCAGATCAAGTATCCGGGTATCTCGCTTGCCCCTCCGTATGAGTGTGGACCAATTGGGGAGCTTCACTTGGAAATACTGGTGGTTTACGCTCCAGTTACACCCGAGGTGCCGCTGTTAGTCTTGGCATTCTTTTTCTTCATTTTACTCAACGTGCTGGAGTGAAAATGGTCTCTGGTACTTTGTGTCTCTGTCCGTGCTCCAACTCCATGTCCACGAAAACCTAACAACAGGTCAAGTTTCCTGTACCTCCTTGTACCATTTATAGGAACATTTTTCAGAACCACTATTTTGTTACATGCAAGTTTTTGAGTACATTTTATTCCTAGAAAACACATTTTAAAAATATGATTGGAATCACCACCATGTCTTTGTTTCTTTTTTTTTTCATTGGTATTAAATGGGTTGTCTCAATACAGGGATTTGATAGGCTAGTTAAAGAATCTTCCAAAAAACAAATCAATTTTGGCAATATTGTGTCCATTAATGGTCCTACCTATTCCTGTTCTGACAGCACCATCACCCTTGAGCCACTCTTGACAATTGTGGAAGAACAAAAATTGAGTCTGTTAGAAACAACATTTTTTAGAATAGGACCTGTAGTATTGCTTGGCATTTCAAAGCAGCTATGACCCAAAAAATTATAAACATACTTCTACAGACCACCTGTTAAAAATTGTGAGGGAGTAAATGCCACTTAGAAGCCCATTTCTGTTACTAAGGCACCCATGATTATTGCTGTAAGCTCACAGCATACATGAACCATAAAAATAATAAATATGAAGCTTCTCGAGCCACGAATTAAAAATTGATGATGGAAAATGCCACTTAGACAGCCACATTTATGTTCCAAAGGACCAGAATTAAAGCTGTTACTCACGAGAACATGACCTCAAAAACCATTGACAATGCAAAACTTTCTAAGATAAGTGAGGGTAAATGGAGTAGCTGTGTTGTCATGAAGACCTTGTCTGTCTCTTACAGACTCCTCACAGCAAAAACCAGCAAAATGAGACTTTTGGGAAAAAGGAGAATAAAAAATGCAGTAATGTAAATGATCATGTTTAAAAAAGTTATCAAGAGGACCATTTCTTTGAAAAGGAAATGTGAAAGTAACTGGCAACTAATCAGTGACCGTCGGGCAAATTTGGTTTGCGCATATACAACATACATCACATGATCCATTGCCTGATTCATACTTGATGACAAGTGCAAACGATCCACAGTCATCTTTGGAAAGCTCCCGGGAATGCGTTGGCCTGTAACTGACTCTCCGCTCTCAGCTGTGGCTGAAAAGTCCGCTCAGATAAACGAGCTGCGGTGCTGCTGTGGGCAGGTAACAACACCTTTCTATGGCTGACGAGCCAGCTCTGGCCATTCGATCAGCCATTTTGGAGTATTCCCAGAAGTCTCTTTGGGTGCCTCCGAGTAACATCATGCAAACACATCGGTGTTGAGACGCAGATAGTCCCGCACCATGATCTATTAAGCTGATCTCTGTGTGTTGGATGTTGTACCCAGCATTGCATTCGTTAGGTGAGGTTGGGTAAACAAATATTGCCAGAGTCACCCATTAGGCTTCTCCACCGTGCCTGGCTGCTGTGCCCTGGCTGAAACCCTACTTGGCACTAACTACTTGCTGTCACGCCGCGAATTTGTTACACCGTGAACATTTGGGAACTGAATCAGACGCAACAGATGTCTCCAGTTGAATCAATTCAGCAAGGTCTCCATTTCCTGCATTTATTTCTCTCTATTTGGGTGGGTGGGAAGGAAAGAGCTGAGATTTTGTTTGACCGTGGTATCCAGGAGGGTGGCCACCCAGTAACTGTTGGTTCGAGTTTGATGGCCCTTAATGCGAGGATCATGTGGAGTAATGGAGCACCAAGCACTCATGTGAGACGATGGCGCCTTGATTTTCCCAAGCCTCTGGGTCAGAAGGGCACGTAGCAAACTGATCTTCCCATGCTTCCTCTCCGCCTCAAAATTGCCGACGCCAACCTCTTTCCCAAGGGCAGGGACGTCGGTAACATTCGGTGTCTAGGAATACTCCTCCTCCTCCTCCCGCTGCCTCCGCACAGCTTCATTCAACCACAGCCCTGACTTGTCCTGTGAGATGATGCACACTGAGAGCTGATGCTCCACCTTTGCAGCTAGGCCTCCTGGACCCGAACCACTGCCTAATGAAACCGATGAAATTGTAAAACTGTCGGGGCCCTTGTGGAATTAGACGGAGAGAAAGGCTCTGTGTCTCTGTCCCTCCTTCCCCTCGTAGGCGGGACCTGTTGTTTCAGAGTGTCCAACGATCGTTCCAGAACTAAATCACCGAACTGCTCAATTGGCGGACAATGCATTGTCCGCACTGAACCATTTTGGTGGCTTCTTCAAAACTGGCAAGATGGTTGCAGAGCTTTCTTTCCACTCTGCCCCACTCTCATGGTTCAACACCCCGAGGTCCGTACCGCTGCTTTAGTCATCCATGGTCACTCGTGACTGCGTAATGCATTGCAACAGCGCCCAACAATCGCTGGACATGTGTAGGGTGTGATATTTCCAGCGTGTTGGCCGGACGTCAACGAATTGAGAATGTTGACGGGGAGAGCCGAGCTGACGCTGCAACGCAGCCATGCGGGACGAAGCAGGGTGCGGAGACGTCGGAAGTGCGAACTCAGACCTCGAGCCTGACTTCAGCAGGCAGTCCAACCCGGGTAGGCTCTTTAGAAATTTCTTGACGATCAAGGTTTCATGACATGCTGCAGGCAAAGGGATGGTGGCTCCACCCACCGATCCTTAAGGCGGCCACAGATTTCGCCCGTTTTATCGCACACCCACCTTTGCCTGGCTACAAGCGGTTCTTGTCACCCAGCCGTGCCTCGGGTCTTGTTTGCTTATGAGCGTCCACATCTCCCAGACGCTGTTTGTGGACAGTCTCCAAGCAGGATTAATTTCAATATATTTCAACACGGCTCCCCTGGTGTCTCTGGGCACGTTGAGCCACCATGAGGACCATAGGGGTAAATAGAGCCCGTGCACAATCCCCTCTTGCGGTTTTGAAGAGCGTGCGCCGAGCCCAGAGAGCCACCGGCCGTCACCCCCGAGGCATCCACCAAGCTCAACCAGAGAGGCTGGTCAGAGAGATATAGCGGGCCTTGGCCGAGCCTTAACTAGTCCATTGAGTGTCGGTGGTGAGTATGGACCTTTTTCGGAGACACAGATGCAGACAACGCGCTTGAAATTTTAGATTGACAACGTGGCTGGCCATAGGCAGGGATGGCTATTTTCGGCAAAGAAATGCCTGCTCGGCATCTGTATAGGGGGGCAGGCGAGGCCAAACGGGGCCTGAAAACCCATCTGGTGTCCACCATACCGAAAATGCAGACATTATCCAAGCCAAAAGCCTTGCAATTGCCGACATTCAGATGCTTGTGGCTTTGGGATGGATTTGGGTTAAAGTGTTTTCTTCTGCTCCCCAAACCTGGAAGACAGAATGCTTGCTGCTATGACCTGGCCGCAGTCCTGCATGCAGGTCGTTACCAAACAGGCGAAGGAGATGGGTAGATGGATCTCAGGTGGTGCTAGGTGGTCGAACTCTCGGAGCGAACGTGGGAGGCTGAAGCGGAGCATGTATCCCTGATCAATGAACTCTGAGAGCAAGGGCACTGAAGGAACGCAGTGGTGGTGTCGGAGGACTGAGGAGGTCGAGACAGAGGGTGTCTTGTATGTACCGTGGTTGGCGACCCGGCGTCGGTCGTCTTGGCCCTTTTTTTGGCCAAGTGTTTGCCCATCCATTTCAAAACTCAATGCATTCGCTGCATGTGACTAGAACATTTGGTTGTGGTTAACCAACTTAAGCGGTCTTCGAGTTACTACCTCTACTTTATGCCGTTTCGGCAAATTCGGCATATGACATCGTCTGGCCTGAATCAGAGGCTTAGCACAAAGAAGGCCATGCTAGATAGGTCCTGGACCTTTAATGACGCCTGATAAGCGAGTGACAGCGTAGGTGTGCGCTGACCGGGGCTGTGGGGGCGGAATCCAATCAAGCGGGACTTCTCGACGCGCCTCTCCCTTTTGTGTGTGGACCCTATTGACACTACCCGCATATCGTCTTCCTCCTCGTCCACTGATGATGCGCGTCGCAAAGCAAATTCTGCTGAAAAGAGCGCACCATGGATCCAGCAATGTCGTCATCATCATCATCCTACAACACAGGTGACTGTGTCGCCGTCCCCTGACTTTCAGCAATCCAGAATCTCGGGGCCTTACACGCAATTGGGCACTTGCAAGGCCGGTTGCCGGACCTGCCCTGATTTTTTGTTGCCGATTGACCGGCTTCCTTCACCGGTCCTCAGAGGCCAATCAGTAACTGGGTGTCAGAGCAGACTAACATCATCCTCTTGATCTTTTACATGCCTTCTGACCCCAACCGCATTTCTGTCATCACAAGATGGACCGCAGACAATGGATCTATCCACAGTTGGTGGGTAACGAGTTTGACATTTGGGGCTGCTTCATGTATGGACGGAATAGCTGAGGATATGCTATGGACGGACCATTTGGTGGCCGATGGACTGCGAGAGCGGGAGGTAAGACTGTCTAGATACAGGTTGCAATAACCACTGAAGGACAGATTGGCACGATGTTCTTTACTTAGATACACTAGGGCCCTGAACCCCAGCGATGACAGGACCTGACGGTCCCTGCAACTGACGATCCGCTGGCATGCTTGTTTGTGCACCTAGGCCACGTGGAAGGAGCACCTTCCACGTTCGAACCACCATGTGCTACCTCACCTCTTTGCTCGCTTACCACCTGCATTTCGCTCCATGTTCAGAGATAATAGAAAAATTTGAGAAGGTTACGGAATAAGTTTTTGGAAAGGGTCCCTGCTTATTAAAAGACGGCAAAGTTCACAGCTATTCTCAAATCCCCTCTAATCAAACAAAATAGCTGGATTACAAATTTAACTGCATGGTGTCTATCAAACACAATCTAGGACTGGAGCCAAAAGACTCAAAAACACACGTATCTGGTATGTTTTTGGTAAAAAAAAAAAATTTAAAAACGGTAAATTTTTGTACCTCTCAATTCACCTGTGTGAATATAAATAGCTGGTTATTAAGATTTAAGCGTAATGCTGAATGACTGGATGCGGTCAATGAACATTGCTGGGTGCGCCAAAATCAAAAAACACTAACATGTTATTTTTCGTCACGATAACGGTATATTTGCGAACACACAACCTGTGCTGTCTACAAGATTGCCTGGATTTTGTAATTTGAAGATGCAAAAGGTCGGATAATAGTCAACAGTCATAGGTTTTAATGGATAAAATTGAACACCTAACTGAAATGTATACTTGATAATAAATAAAGAGATGGAGTTATGCAGCGCTAACAATTGAGACCTGCAGATTACTAGACAATGATGTGAAAGGCCCAATATAAGTTCAGGCTGGCCCAATGATCCAAGAAATATTCAATAGCAAACTGTTAATTATAAAGCTATTCCACTACAAATTGTCTACACTAAGTATCTTCGTGGAGAACTTTTAACCAGATGTTCTTTATCGAAGAGACATTGTCCTTGTTCGCATCCGCTGCCGCACCCCCCCCTCCCCCCGCCGACTCCCTAAACCCGAGGCCGTGAATTTTTTTATAAAAACAAACCAAGGTTACAGCGGTAAGATTGCTGCTTTAAATTCCTCTACCTAATGACATAAAATCTTCAAATCTCTAATCTAACTAAATGGAGATGCACGAGCTATACGTAGAGGTCTCTTTGTGCAAAAAAAGACCTAATCCGCTGAAGCTGTTTTTGGCCACATGCAAGCGCAGTCCTATCCCTATGAGAACGCTTGATAGACACAGACGTGTTGAGGCTGAAACCAGGGAAACACTTATCTAAGGTATAAACGATATCCATGTGGAATTTTTCCAGCAAATCGCAACCATACACATCCATTCCCATGACGTCCGCACACACATCTCACCGCCCCTGCTCTATTCCGGTAATCTGATTTGCTTGTCCACCAATTACATGGAAGCGCCGAGAAAAAGGCGCGATCTAATAGATGATGCACAGATATTTAACCTAAATAATTAACTGTGCATGATCTGGAAATATTACTATCACCATAAATACCTAGCCGAATTTCTCAACTTGTCGATAAAAAATCGCTTCAACACAAGTCAGTCACGAATTCCCTTGTTCATAAGATGCCAAAAAGACAAGAAAATTCAACAGACCGTCCTGTATGTGAGGTCATGAGGACCCGAACCACCTTCACATGCATAAATCCATAGCAGAAAAAAATCCAATGGACGTCAGCAAGATTTCTTCATTTAATGTGAAATCAGCAGTCACAAAAGTGCAACGTTTTTGTGCTCAAAGATGAAACGAAGAGCGACCTTTTTCAAGGTCAATAGTGAATACATCTAAAGTTGTCACAATAAAATATTTTAGTAAAACACGCACCCATACCCCCTTTTGAGGCCAACCTATAAGACTTCGTGAAAAATTTTCCCTAGGGTAAATTCCACTTTATAACAATATACATTAATGTGCATAATCAATAAATAGTTTCCATTACTTACTTAAATCATTACATAGAAAGCCGGACGGCCCGTCACGCCCATTACTCGGCGTCTAAATTACCTTACTGCACATGACAACTAATTGTGCGCATGTCAGATGTAATCCACTTGTCTATCCCTCTACTGCGCATGTCTGTAAGGGCACGCACTCCATTCTGGAGTATGGATTCAACGTCACCAATGCGCGTGCTCAATGCCCATACAGCCCGTTATCATTCAAATGCAGCAGCGATGTGCCTGAAGATAACAGAGGTGCGATTAAGGCAACTATTCTTTTTGGCTACCATGAGGATAAGGCTATATTATTTATAATTTTTTAGGATAGCTGGCATCAGGGATCTCAATGCTAATATCCAACATCACCACCAGGGATCGATATCATAAAAATGACACCAATTCCCTGGACATGATGGCGCTGTCACCGCCTGCCACACAGCGTGTGACTGGGGAAACGTCAGGATAAAAATATGGCAAATATGTCCCTAACCCAATTAACCAAACTTATTAAGATCTGGACTATCCATAAGCCTCCAATAAAGTTGCCATAGAATAATCTAAGCACATAGCAATGCAAAAAAAGGGGCAAACACAATAGTGGAATACTTTGGGGTATAAAAAGTCATCCCATCCGACAATTCTTCGAAATTTTTTCCTAGGGAAAAAACAAAAATTTTAAAAAATAAAATAAACGTTATTATATGAATTATACCAGTGTATTAAAAAATAAAAACAATACTAGTATCATATTCATATAAGGGGACATTATATTTAGGTATTGAACTCAATGTTGAGTCCCATTAGGATACAATAAATTTCAACTCAAAGATCCCTTGAGTTTTTTTTTAAAAACGGGAACTTTTCTCGATCATCACCCCCTTTCAACTTGGAAATGACAATACCCTAAATTTAAATTTGTAAATAAATTTAATTTCATTAAAGGACTCCCAGGGGAAATCCTTCATTTTTTTCCGTTTGGACTTTTATGTTTATTCATGCTCTTGACCTCCATAGTAATTTTCCCCCAACATGATCTTACTCATGGGAAACAACATATATACCCGCATAGTAGACACATAAAATTCTCCCTCTGTTTTGAGGGGTTTTTTCCCCTGACATGGGGGTAAAAAAATGAATTACCTTTTATCATATTGTTGCAATTGCCAAACCCAAACAAGGAAAATTCCCCCAACTTAGGGGGTGCTTAAAAAAATTTTTTTAGGGGCCCGTGTGGGGAAGATCCAACTCACTAATCTATCCGTAATTTTTGCTTTCCTATAGGACACATAGGGCCTCAGAAAAACCCAAAATCTAGGAAAAACCTTTTGCTAAATATGCCATCTTTCCTCAAAATCTAGATATTTTGGGGCCCAAACTTATGAAATGTAGATACAAAGAATCCTCTTATTAGGGCTCTTTTTTTTGTGAAATCAAGGGATCCGATCCCACCTCCTAACAGCTTTTTTTAAATCTGTTGAGAAGTGGTTTGGGGTCCCCCTCTGGAAAACTTTTTACACATTCCCAATCTTTCCCTCTATTTTGATTTTCCTCCAAAACAATTCCCCCCCTAAAAAATTGACTCCACGGTAATGATCTATCATGTTTTGGGTGATAAAACATATTCAGAAGATTGTTCCGTCAGTCTCTTTTACAAAAACTGCCCAAACCCTTTTTCTTTGTATACACTTTCTATCGAGAAATTCAATAATGAGTGGAGAAACTTTAGTAAACTTAACCCCGCTCTACACCCATTCAAAAAAGTGGGGAACAGTTCCAATTCCTCCAATGACCACCCCAAATCAAAAACACATCATCAATTTAAAAGCCACAATGCGGATGTGCCCCGAGAACCCAAGGGGTATACAAATCATCCTAAACGCGCCTTATAGTTTTTAGTTAGTGGGGGCCACTTTGGACCCCATGGCTGTGCCCCCCTCTGGAATAGAACTTGTCCCCATAAGAAATAATTTCTCCCTGGGGCCATCTCCAAAGGGGTGGGAGAATTGGAGTTTTTGGGACACACCCCGCACGGTCAGCGCCCCAGAAACTGCGAAAAACCCCACATTTAAATTTGACGTGTATAAGAACCACATCAAATGCAGCAACAACTCCATCAGGTAAAGAAACCACGGGTATTTTTAGTCAAAAAATTGTGTGCCCTTTAAAATGTAAGAGGGAGGGGCCTGGCAAAGGATCTAAGAATTTTATCCAAGAATAGGGCTATTTTAAAAGTATGAGCCACGATCAAAAGACAATTGGTCTTCCGGTGGGCTATCAAACTTTTATTATTTTGGGGAGAATTACAATACGGGGAAACCGACGATGTAACTTTAAGGATTTCCCAACTTTTATCTATGATCTTTTCACAGATGCTCTACCAAAATATCTTAAATTTTTCCCTTCATAATTCCAAATTTCGGATTCCCCTTTTAAATTTGGTAAACCTCCTCATCCCCTAATTGTTTCTGAAAACTCAAAATATATTTACTCTGTCCAAGACCAGGACCGCTCCCCCTTTGCCGTGGTTTTCAACAAATTTGAGATTTTCCCCTCAACTCCTTCAAAGCTATCTTTTTACCACAGCAAATTTGCCCATTAAATCATGTTTTCCCTATTTTTAATCCTATCGTTGTCAATTTAATGTTGTTCCTACAATGTGGTTAGACTGAGGGGGAAAAAGTTATTTTTGAACTTCAAACCAAAAATCACTGAGGGTAACCCTACTATCCACAGTATCCAAATCAGACCTATTTGAGTTGTCTCTCACACTTTTCAAAAAAAAAACTTTTAAACCGAAACGTCTAAAAAAATTTTTTAGTCTATTTTAAACTGAAACTAACAAAAGGAAACCATGGACTAAATGACAATCCCTATTCAACCACGAATCTAAAATCTACGAATAGATTAGTGAAGTCTGACTTCCATCACCCGCTGGCCTAAGAAAACTTTTTTAGCACCCCCCTAAGTTGGGAATTTTTTTGCTTGGTTGGGGCAATTGCAACAATATATAAAGGGTAAAAATTTTATCACCCTATTCAGGTAACCCATCAAATCAGGGGAATATCAGTCGTCCCACATATGCGTATTTATGATTGTTTGCCCTGCAGTCAGACTATTTGGGGAAAAATACTTTTGGGGGTCAGGGGCGTAGAATAAACTAAAAAAGGGATGTATGGAAACCTCTAGGTAATTGAAGAGGCCCTCTCCACAACGCCAGAATTTATAGAATTAATTTTTTTATGTGGAAGAGCATACTATAAAAATAATTAAAATAAACTTTTAATAGCTATATATAAAAACTTATATCTCTCACAGCGCAAAGAAATTGAACATAGAAAATAAAAAAAATAAACCGCAAACGCAAACCTAATAGGGAAAAACATCAAAAAGGGGTCAATTGTATAAAAAACAATTCTGACCCTAGTAGCCCAACTGATTTTATTAAAAACCCCCAGCCCATTTTTACAGGTATAAAAACTCCCCCAAAAGGACAGCCCCGGCTGGAACCTTCCCAATGATCATACCCTAAATTTCCACATTTTAAAAACCCGGAAAAAGGGTTTGAAAAAAATACGCCTTACTTTTTTAAATTTCCCAACATTTTCGGCGCCCCTTTAGACCCCCAGGGGCACGATTAACAGGCTAAAAATTGCGGGATCCAGTTAACGACGACGGGAGCTTTGGTCCCACGTCTAGACACAGCTTGATGACTAAAATTTATAAACAAAAGTACCTTTCGAGAAAAATGATGGATTTACCCTGGACGTCCTTTAATTTAATGTAATCATTCGATTTCAAAATTTTAATTTTTAGGGGTTTGATCATTTTCCCAAGATGAAAGGGGGATGATCGAGAAAAGGTCCTGTTAAAAAAGGAATCAAGTGGATCTTTGAGTTGAATTATTGTATCCTAAGGGGACTCAACATTGAGTTCAATACCCTAAGATATAATGTCCTCTTATATTATGTATAAAAATACTAGTATTTTTTTATTTTTTAATACACTGGTATAATTCACTATAAAAATGTTTGTTTTATTTTTTATATCTTTTTTCCATGGGAACATTGCAAGAATTTTTCCGGATGGGGTGTTTTTATACCCCCCCTTTTAAATTTCCCCTAAAGGTTGCCCATTTTATCTTTTTATTCTAGATTATTCTATGGGAAAATTTATTGGAGGGTTTTTGGAAGTCCCGATCTTAAAAAAAAAAAAAAAAATTTTTGGTTTTTAATTGGGTAGGGACTATTTGCCCCCATATTACCTCACGTTTCCCCCTGTCCAGTGTGTGGCGGGGGGGGACAGTGCCATAGTCCGGGATTGGTGTCATTTTTTTGATTCGATCCCCGGTTGGGGTGATGTTGATATTGCTTGAGATCCCGATGCCCCGCTTCCTAAATAATATAAATAAAATAGCCTTATCCTCATGGGAGCCAATAAAAAATATTTTCCTTAAGCACCTCTGTTATCTTTTAGGCACATCGGCTCTGCTTTTGAATGATAACGGGCGGAAAGGGTTTGGAGGCACGCGCTTTTGGCGACTTTGGGAACCCTTTACCCCAGAATGGAGTGCGTGCCCCTTACAGAAAATGCGCAGTAGAAGGGGAAATAGACAAGGGGTTTACATCTGACATGCGCACAATTGTTGTCATGAACATTTAAGGAAATTTTGAGACGCCGATTAGTCGGGAAGGGAAACCGCCCGGCTTTCTAGTAATGTTTTATGAAAGTAAGGGAAAAAACTATTTTATTGATTATGAAACTTTAAAATTAAAAATTTGTTATTTGGGGGAATTTTAAAATGGGAAAATTATTCACAAAAACCCTTTTAAGGGGTTTTGGCCTCAAAAGGGGGGGGGGTTTTTTAAAAAACTTTATATATTGTGAAAATTTAAGATGTACACTATGTTAAAAAAGGCTCTACGTTTTTTTAAAGCCGAAACGTTGCATTTTTTGTATTGCTGTTTTTTCACTTTTAAAAGAGAAAAATTTTTGGTGACTTCCTTTGGTTTTTTTTTCTGCTATGGACCTACCAAAGGGCAGGGGGGTCCCATAAAGGGCCAAAATTCCCCCCCTTAAAAAGATGGCGGGAAAAATTTAAAAACCAAAACCAAGTAAATCGGGGTAAGGGTGTTACTTTAAATTAATTAAACCCCAGGGACCTAGCTCTCTTGATTAGACTGCTTTTATTTTTTGGCAAAAAACTTTGGGAAGGGAAAAATTAGGCCCTCGGGGGAACCTACCGGGGCACACCCCATAAACCCTTTATCCAATCCTTTAAAAAGGGATGTGGAAATTTTAAAAACCCAAAACCCTTTAAATCGAAAGGGATGCACTTTCTTTATCAGACACCAGAGACCTAGCTCTTTTTATTTAACATCTTATGGGCCCCTTTTTTTCCAAATTTTAAAAAAGGGGTTGAAGGGATCGGTTTTGAAGATCCTTTAAAGGGCCTTGACATATCCCAAAAACCCTTGAATTCCATTTTAAATCTAAACCTTTTAAACCCTTCCCGGGAAAGTCTATTTTTTTGTCTTAAAATCAAAAAAGTAAAAAAAAAATGCCCCCCTAAAATAAAAATTTAACCTCCCCGGAAAACTGATGGCCCAAAAGGGAAAACATAAAGCAGGCTTTTACTTTAACCCTGGGTTAAAAATTTAAAAAAATGTGACCAAAAACGATTTCCCTAACAAAAAATTTTATTGAGGCGAAAAGGGCAACAGAAACCCCCTCCCGAGCCCCTTTTCCTCCAGTTTGGCCTCCACATTAAAGGGGAATGGCTTTTTTTGGCACGCAGAGCATCGCATGAAAAAGCTGAGATTTCTGTAAATTCACCAAAAAAAATTTTTCCCCCCCCCCCCCCCCCCTTGGGTTTTTACCCCGGGGTTTACTTTACTTCTAGGGAATTGAGCAACATTCAAAATTTTTTTTTTTTTTTTTTGCTTGTACAGCTGAGATTGAGCCCCTCGAAGAGCCTTTGGAGTGGGCCGGTTACCCCAAGGCTAACCAAGTCCTTTTTTGTTTTTCCAAGGGGCCTGATATAAGTGCTAATGTCAGTAAAATATTTTTCCCTTTTCCTTATTATGGGAAGGGCGCCTCCATTCTTGGGGTTTCTCTGCAAGAAAATTACCTGCCGATGAAGGAAACAGCATTTGCCTAATCACTACAGATAGGCCCCCGCCTACCCTAAAGTGGATCTTTTGAGATTTATGTGTCGTACCCCGCTTCTCAGGTTTTTTTCCGGGGGCAAGCAATCAAATACAAAAAAAAAAAAAAACATTTTGAAATCATTATATGTATTGCTATCTGTCTATCTTAAAATCTATCGTCTATCTATTTCCTATTTATCTACCATCTCATTTCTAACTATCTATTTATCTACTATCTACTATTTAATTTTATCTCGTATCTATCTATCCCATATCCATCCCCTAAACTTTTCTCAATCTTAAACTCCAAATTTTTATTATTTTCATTCTATCTCATATCTATCTCCCTTTTTATTTTATATCCATTCAAACTTTTTGTCTTTTTTAAAATTGTCTTCCCCAAATTCGGGAAACAATTTAATATTTTTCAAAAAAAATTCATAAACTAAACCAAAGAAAAAGAACTATAAGATGGGGAAATGAATACCCCGGCGGGGGCCAGAGGCGGGGGCCCCATTTTTACTACTAGTAAAAAAGATGAAAAAGAAAACTGATTTCCTTCCCTTTCTCCTAAACCCCCAAAAAACAGAATTTTTTACAGGAAGATACTTTCCTCTGGGCATTTCAGGCCTCAAGTGTGAAAAGTGGAAACCATTTACCCGTTAAAAAAGGTGGAAAAGGTTTAAAAATTTATCCAAATATTTTCAAAGGAAAAAAATTTTGAAGAAAAATCAAATTGGGTTAAAGGGGAGGTCCGGGGTCTTATTTCATCATGTTCTTCCCCAAATCCTATGTTAAAAAAGAGGGGATGTTGGGGCTAAGTTTTCCCTTTTTTTTTAAAGATATTTAAAAAATTTTAGTTTACACTGAAGGGATCAACAAATATGGAAAATTAAAAAATTTTGGAATTTAAAATATTACAAAAAAGGGGTGAAACAATGAAAATCTGTCTTAATTCTAGGTTTTTTCAAAGTAGCCCCCTTTTGCTTTTTTTTACTGCTTTGCATACTCTTTTGGGATTCTCCCTTTATGAGGGTTCAAGAGGAGTCACCTGAAATGGGCCCTTTTTAAAAAGTCTTAAGGGGTTTTCCCCGAGATGCTTAAACACTTGTTGGGCCCCTTTTGGGCCCAAACTCTGTGGTCCCGCTAAACCCCAAAACCCTCTCGATTGGGTTCAGGTTTTGGTGACGTGGAGGCCGGGGCATTGGCTTAGCACCCCATCAAATCTCCTTCTTGGTCAAATAGCCCCCTTTCACAGGCCCGGAGGTTTTGGGGTCCCTTTTTCCTGTTAAAAAAAAATGATGGTCCCAAATTTAAAAGCAAAAACCGGTTTTGGAAAAGGGATGCCCGGGTGCAAGATGCTGTGGTTTAACCCTGCTGGTTTTAGTATAATCCCCAACGTGTCACCAGCAAAGCACCCCCACACCATCAAAACCCCCCTCCATGCTTCACTGTGGGAACCAGGCCCCCCCACACCATCACACCTCCTTCTCCATGCTTCACGGTGGGAACCAGGCCCCCCCACACCATCACACCTCCTTCTCCATGCTTCACGGTGGGAAGCAGGCAGGTAGAGTCCATTCGTTCACCTGTTCTGCGTCGAACAAAGACATGGTGGTTGGAACCAAAGATCTAAAATTTGGACTCAGCAGACCAAAGCACAGATTTCCACTGGTCTAATATCCATTCCTTGTGTTCTTTAGCCTAAACAAGTCTCTTCTGCTTGTTGCCTGTCCTTAGCAGTGCTTTCCTAGCAGCTATTTTACCATGAAGGCTGCTGCACACAGTCTCCTCTTAACAGTTGTTGTAGAGATGTGTCTGCTGCTAGAACTCTGTGTGTCATTGACCTGGTCTCTAATCTGAGCTGCTGTTAACCTGCAATTTCTGAGGCTGGTGACTCGGATGAACTTCTCCTCCACAGCAGAGGTGACTCTTGCTCTTCCTTTCCTGGGGCAGTCCTCATGTGAGCCAGTTTCTTTGTAGCGCTTGATGGTTTTGGCCACTGCACTTGGGAACACTTTATAAGGCAAGAAATCCCACTTATTAAACCTCACAGGGCACACCTGTGAAGTGAAAACCACTTCACCCAATACTTCTGATGAAGCATGGGTATACCATGCGAAACGCGTTAAGTGTTCAGTGATTTTTATGAGAGTAATCTCGCTTTTACACAATAAACACTCTGAAAAGGAAGGTGTTTCTATCCGTTCATCCTCTAAGAGCGCTGCAGTTCCGTTATTTTTTTACTTTGATTGATAGATAGATAGATCTGCTGGCTGCCGTGTTTATGAGCTTGGAAATAAGCTCCATTAAAGGAGTGTTATTGTTTGAGTTGTTCGTGCTGTTCAGCTAATTCTCTCAGATTGAGTTTGAAATCCAAGGGCGTGTCTCTCCTCCCAGGAGGTGTCTCCCCTCACTGAAGAGCTGTGACATCATCATTTTGTATGAAGCAGGGGATGCAGAAGGTTGTCTGGATATAACAGCTCTGTAGCCTCCTTCATGCTTCTTATGTCTGCAGCTTTCAGGCTCCACAAGCTCCAGCAAGCACCTGTTATATCTCTTAGTTTACACACAAATGACACTGAAAGCCTGCAGCTTTTACTTCTGTTCTAGTGGTGTTCACCCAAATTGTGCTGACAACAGGCAGATATCTTTACTCAACTAAAAGGACAAATGTCAGCTTCAAGTAAAGATCTCTGCTTGCTGTCAGGGACATGTGAGTGAAAAGAACGTGGGAAGAAGCAATCAGCTTTGAGAGAAGATCCTGCTCACCCTATAACTAACTTGGGCTGGTAGTGCAGTGGTAGAGCTTTGCTCTTACAATGAAGGGGTTTGGAGTTCTAGTCCCTCTCAGAATATTTTTTTCCCACCCCTAAATTCTACACATATGTAGAGAGACCTAAAATACATATGTCAATCTCTATAATGATATATATACACATACATAGCTCCCCTATATCATGTCTCATCCCCCGATATATGCATTGTATACATATTTGGAAGTGCTTGGTGTGACTATGTGGGATGGGCACTATATGGGGTTTTT
>JAODAL010061648.1:0-20199 GCA_025379985.1 Phyllomedusa bahiana | reverse complement strand
CTGGTAAAAGCTTGTTTGTCCCCCCTGTGCCTGTGTGGACGGGGGTTAACAGTGGAACAGTATTGGCTGCCCCTTGCGCCCCTCGGAGACCGTGAAAAGTGAGATAACCCCAATTAGGCCGTCTCCCTCAAGGGGGCGAGGTTTGGGCTTTTTCGTCAATTTGGGCTTAATAAACACCCCATTACGTTATTACCTTTTTTTTTAAGAGACATTAGTGTCCAAAAATTGGATATTAGTTAATGAAGAAGTCATAGTAAATTTAATGTCGATCCAGATCATTCAAAAAAGTAAAAATAAATCCTCCAGCTGTTCAAAAGAGCCTCTCCATATAAAAAAATGTCGTCAATGTATCTCCACCACCTCAGAACATGTCTATAGACTAATTACTCCCCAAAGTGGACCATAAACATATCAGCATCCGTGAAGACACCTCAATAAAAAGGAAAAAAACCAAAAACACCTGGGGGCCCAAACATCACAATCTAGTGCTCCTTTTGGGGTCTAGTTTAGTATTTTCTCCCAACCTTTTGTGTCGTACATGTAATTGGCAAAATCCTTCAATTTGCGGACTATTTACATATTTAATTTTATAAAAAAATCAGTATAATATTCAACTTTTATATTGATTAAAAATAATAACATCTGTTTCATTCTTGGCAGGTGACTTGCAGGCTCAGAGGAAGTCTGATACATCGATTTTAAAGGGAGACGGAAGCCATTTTTTGTTTAGAAAAGGACAAATGTTTTACTTGGAAATCATATCTTGTTCCACAAATATGCATAAGGGGAGAAGCCATTTTCATGTTAGAAAGTGAAAATGTTTTTCTAAAATCGCTTTGTTCGAGGAGAGTCACCAGGAGAGAAAAACCATTTCTGTTCAGATGTGACAATGTTTTTCTCAGAAATCAAATCTTGTTCAACATCAGAGATGTCACAAGGGGAAAGCCCTTTTCAAATTCAGAATGTGGAAATTTTTTCTGAAAATCACATCTTGTTTGCATGAGAGTGCACCGGGGGAAAGCCTTTCATGCTCAGAAAAGTGAGAAATGTTTTTCTGAGAAATACATTTGTTCGACAGGGAGAGTGTCCCCAAAAGGGCAAAGCCATTTTCATGTTCAGAATGTGGCAAATGTTTTACTGAGAAATCAGCTCTTGTTCGACATGAGAGATCTCATTCAGGGGAGAAGTCTTTTTCATGTTCAGAATTTGGCAAATGTTTTACTTAGAAATTAGCTCTTGTTTGACCTGAGAGATATCACACAGGGGAGAATTCATTTTCTTGTTCAGAATGTTGCAAATGTTTGACTCATAAATCAGCTCTTGTTCAACATGAAAGATCTCAAATAGGGGAGAATCCATTTTCATGTTCAGAATGTGACAAATGTTTTACTTAGAAAGCAGTTGTTGTTCAAGATGAAAGATCTCATACAGGGGAGCAGCCATTTTCATGATCAGAATGGAAAATGTTTTAGTCAGAAATTAAATCTTGTCACACATCAAAGATCTCATACAGGGGAGAAGCCATTTTCATGTTCAGAATGTGAGAAATGTTTTACTGGGAAATCAACTCTTGTTCAACATGAGAGATGTCACACAGGGGATAAGCCATTTTAATGTTCAGAGTGTGGAAAATGTTTTACTCAGAGATCCGCTCTTGTTCAACATGAGAGATGTCACACAGGGGAGAAGCTGTTTTCATGTTCAGAATGTGGGAAATGTTTTACTGTGATTTCTCTGTGATTGTTCAACATCCCCGATGTCACAGAGAGGAGAAGACCTGTTCAAGTTCAGAATGTTTAATTAATAAATTATTTGTTAATATGTTAATAAAGGTGCAGATCTCTTTATAAATTATTCCAGTGAAGATATAGTAAGATTTTCATAACCTCACAGATAAAAGTATAAAACCTGCCGGACGTTTTTCATACACATCACACCAGGGGTGTAGCTAGAGACTCATGGACCCAGGTGCAAAACTTCAGCTTGGGCCCCCCTTACCACCAGACACCATCTGTGGACCAATACTTTTCAACTACAGGTTCCCTACTTGGCGTGACGGACGTCTGTGGTGCAGTGCGCTGCCGAAAATTATAGCTATTAAAAGGAATCGTCCAATAGAAGAAAATGTATTTTAATTTGGCGAAAGAAAAAAAGTTATAGAAAGAAAGTCTCTGTTCCCTCTTCCCCTCTCCCTCACAAAATAAAAAAAAATACTAATAATATTACTGACCAAACCAGTATAGCAAGACCAATAACTAGAGATGAGCGATCTAATTGAGAAAAGTTGAAATCGAGCAGATTTTCATGATTATCGAGTTCTTGATTCAATTTGATCTTTTCCTTAAAATCTTATCAAAAATCGCAATCGAGGATTGAAATTGCGCCATTTTTGCAGCTTCCTGTACTTTTGACAGCCAGCCAATTAGCGCAGAGCACAGAGGGGGGTCAAGAACGTCGCCAGTGGTGGGTGTAGGGATCTCATTGGCTGCTAAAATCACATGACCCTGTTTTATCTATGTCACGGAACTTCTTTCTCGCCACCATTAGCTTCCAGACGTGAACAGAACGGATCGCTGTCTCTCTGCTTTGCTTTTTTAAAAGCTGGCAGACACTATTTCCCAGCATTTTAACCACATAAAAGGCTACTTGACACATTAGTTAGGTTAGGGTACAGCAAGATTAGGCAATTCTAGTCAGTATTAGACAGAGATTTGGACAGAGCTGCATTGCCCTAAACTGCCTAGCTTCAGGACGGGGGGGCACTTGGTTCAGGGGGGGCAGCTTCTGCATCAGACATATATCTCATATCAAATCACTTTGAGATAGCAGCATATTTTATTTCTGCATTGCCCTAAACTACCTGCAAGCAGTTTCTGAGGTGAAAAGTAAATTGCTAGTCCTACTGGGCAGTCGTAAATTACAGGGACTAAAGGAAGAACACTGTTGATTTGGTGTTACAGTTCTGCCATAAGACCAAATTTCACAAATATTCGATAGAAACAATTCTGTATCTAATCCTAGTTGCCAGTTGGAAATTATAGGGATTTAAGAACACCTATGATTTGCTGTCTTTGCAGTACAGTTTTTCAATAAGAGACTGTGAACAAGTCTTCTAGACCTTTTTAATATTTATGTTTCTGAACATGGAGCGAAGTAGAGGTGGTAAGAGAGCAAGGAAGGGGGTAGGACATAGAGTTAAAGGTACGAGACAAGGCGCTTCTTCCAGTGCTCTGGACAACAAGCAAGCGAGCACATTGTCAGTTGCAAGACCGTCAGGCCTGTCATCGCTGGGTCAGGGCCCTGTGAATCTCAGTAATGAAAAGGGGGGCGTAAAATCGGGTTTTTCGGGGTTTTAATGCAAATGCATCCAGGGGGTTTTCCCCCTTTTGTCCTCTCAATCTCACCCAAAAAAATTTGCCCCTTCATCATCTTTAAAGCTTCAGAAAAACTTTGAAGAAAAACCCCCGCATCCCAAATGCCCAAACCAATGTACAACCACTGTGGATAATCCATATTCAAAGGGGACCTTTTTGGGATGATGCAATCCCGGTTTGGCGCCAGAACCCATTTAAAAAGATCAAGGGGGCCAAAGGGGAAATTTTTTTCTTGTCTAAAGGGCCCAATCGCTGAACCCGGGGTCAGGGGGAAAAGGGAAAAGCGGGTTAAAGTGGGCAAAATCCTAAACCCCAAGGTCGGCAAACGCCTTGCAGTAATGGGGTTTTCCCCCCGGGAAAATTTAAAGGGTTGTAAAACTGCCCGGGCCGAGGAAGCCCACCTGGGTTGATGATGACATTGGGGGAAATCCAACATGGTCTTTTCCCAGCAGAATTTTGTTTTGCGGTCCCTCCTCAGTGGACGAGGAGGAAAAACCGAGGGGGTAGTTTTCAGTGGGGGCCCCCGGCCCTAAAAAGAGAGAGGGGGGTTTTGCACAATCCCCTAGATTAATCCGCTCCATTTTTCATATTGTCACAGAAACACCACACTAGGTTATCACCGTCAAAGGGTCCAAAACCCTGGGCCTTTTTCGATCAATCTCAGATTTCCCAAAGCGTGCATATCTGATTTGCCACAAAGCATCGTATGGGGAAAATCAAAAAGTTTTAAACCCCATGAACATAAATATCACATCATCAAAGCAGAATTGAATGAGGGGGTGTGCAAAAGCGATCGTTTCACGGGCATTCCACTTTTTGCGTCGCCGACGGGGAATGACCAATCCAGACCTGATCCGAAAGGTATCGGGGCCCATACGAAAAACATATTATCTGCAAACCTGCGTGAGACTTATTTTAAGATTAACAAAAATGCCATCTACCTTTTAATCCCCCCCCTCCAAAAATCCCCAAAAGATTGCAACTTGCCCAAGTGTGGCACATACAAAAAGGATCCATGGTTTTATGGAATGTAGCTTTTCACAGACCTACGGGACACTGTTCTCAGTAATTAGTCTTCCTTTGGTCCCCCCGGAAAAACATTATAGTTTTGATTTTTCATTTTCCCCCCTCCGGACCCTGGACAGGGAGAGGGTCCAAGGGGGGTCTTTCACCCCCCGATATCCCGGAATATTCCCTATCCCCTCTTTTGGGGGGAAAGAGAACCTACTGCAGTCTTTCTAAAGCCCACCTCCCTCCATCTCCGGGGGAAGAAACGCTAAGGGTACCTCATAGCGGACAGGCGAAACGAAAGGCACAAGGGGAACCCCCCACCAAGGGGTTTTTTTCAAAAGATGGAGAACCTTTATAAGTCGCATTTCTCCGACAGGGGGATAAGCTCCATGCAGGTTTAATACAGGGATTAATGCAAGGGGGGGATCTTGGTACGCTGGGAAATTTCGGTGGAAAAACTGCAAATCCCGCGTAATTAAATTAACGATTTTCTCAGGGAGGAGGAAAGGGCGAATAAGCATGTTGTTAACAGGTATTTTGTTTCTATATCATAGCTTTATTTTTGTATGCGATTCTTTACCCCCGTTGTGTTTTTTTCTACCAGGCACAGGCCTGAGACTGTGCATCTATGATACAAATTTTAAAATTCAGAATTTTGATTGTTATTTGAAAAAACAACTAAAATTGTTTCAAAAAAAAAAAAAAAAAAAAAACATGAATTGAAGTGAGGAAATCACTTGGAAAAAAAAAGGGCCCCACGTCCTGGCTCCAACCACTGTACACCCTCATTTCCCTCCCCCTCCCCCGCCACTTCCCAAACCAAGGTTCCTCTGCGCCCATTCCGGATGGGATAGCAAGCACACAAGCAACCCCGTTGCCCCCATTACCACACCACCAAGACACGCCTACCCCTTTTCCTTCCACCCGTTTTGACCCGCACACCTACAGCGGGCCCTCTACAGCCACCCTTCTGTGTACCAGGTTGGGACAGAAGAAACCTTTTTACCCCCAAAATTCTAAAGCCAAAAACCTAATGTCGGCATTGCCCCCCGGCTCTTGGGCCCCCTGTTTCCCCAAATCCACTGACCACAGATACATGGACTAAATTACTTTAAAGGCCCCCTACACTCTTTAAGCTCACGGGGGAATTGGGTGGATGTCCCTGGTGAGACTGGCTCCCCAGACTCGGGCATACTTTCCACCTCAGGGGTGGGGCAGGTTTTCCCATCCCCCGCCCCCGGGTACATCACGTGCCCAGAAAACCAGGCCATTTTGAAATAAATGTTCTTTCAGACCCTCAACACACAGGCAAGAGCTGTGGACACTCGCTAATGAACCGAGCCTGACTGGGGGACAAAAACCTCGTGCCAGGGAAAAGGGGTGTGCGACAAAGGAGATCGGTAAGATCGGTAAGATGCCCTTAAGATCGGTAGGCTGGAGTACATCCCTGGCACACGTCACTATGAACCTGGTCGTGCAGAAATTTCTAAAGCGCTACCCGGGTCTGAACTGCCTGCTGAGGAAGGCTCGAGGTCTGAGCTCACACTTCTGCTGTTCGTACCCTGCTTCGTCCCACCTGGCTGCGTTGCAGCGTCAGCTCGGCCTCCCCGTCAACCGTCTCATTGTTGACGTGGTAACACGCTGGAATTCCACCCTCCACATGCTCCAGCGATTTTGGCAGCAGCGCAATGCCATTACACAGTACGAAGTGACACATGGCCTGAAAAGCAGCGGTGCAGACCTCGGGGTGTTGAGCCACCGAGAGTGGAGGCAGGGGAAAGAGCTCTGCACCATCCTTACCAGTTTTGAAGACACTACCAAAATAGTCAGTGCGGACAATGCCCTTGTGTTTTGCCAAGTTTTATACCGTTCGGAATACAGCTTTATAGAAGGCCAGTCAATAATGAGATAACACGGCTTTATTGTTACAATAATAAATCAAGTATGATAAAATGATAACATAAAATGATTCCAGAAAATAGGGAGACAGTATGTACAATTTATAAGAGAAAATAAGTATATACAAAAGTTATAAGCGCTTATGATACTTCACCTGTAGAGTGGCGTCATCGAATCCTATTCTTACTTCCGCCATGAGAAACCGTAAAAGAATGGCCTAGGATTTGAGAAATTCTCAGGGAGCCAGCATCACTGTGTATGGACGTCTCCATACCAGGAAAGAACGGTTTCTGATGTACATGGCTGATGTAAGGGATTTTATATGTCCCCTCTACAAAATGGCGGACACGACCTAATGCTGTGTCAGCTTAAAAAATGCCCATGTGTTATTTGTATTTCGTACTCTTCATGGAGTGGCCAAAGTACCATACACAAACAAATTTCTCCACAGGATAAGTCAAAAGCACACAGAAATCTGAACCAGGACAATGAAGAGTAAACCTTCATGTGTATTAAGTCAAATCATAAAATAAGCCAGACTTTGTGTAAACAGGCTTGTTCGAGTAAGTTAGACTTTATCCCAGAAAAGTTGCAAGCCTTGTAAAATTCTAGTGTGATCTAATATAATATGATCTAATCTGAGTATAAGAACAGAATGAAGGAATACATTGTATACAGCAACAGAATACAATACATGCACCCTAAAATATAACGTAAATATATGCAAACTTTGTACCATCAGAGCTGATTATATAAATTTGATATAAGATAGAAATAATTAACTATAATTTGGCTCAATAGTCATTTATTTTGACTAGCATTACACCTTGTCAGCATGAGCATTGTGGTGATCTTAGTTCTGGAACGATCGTTGGACACTCTGAAACAACAGGTCCCGCCAGCGACGGAGGAGGAGACGGACACAGATGCGGACACGGAGCCTTACTCGCCGTCATATCAAGAAGGCCCAACAGTTTCCCAACTTTATCGGTCTTCATTAGGCTGTGGTTCGGGGTCTAGGGCTAGTGCAAGGCAGCACCTCAACTCTCAGGGTACAGAGTCTGAGGCAAGTCAGGGCTGTGTTGATGCTGAGGAGGAGGAAACGGAGGAGGAGGATGAGGCATGGCTGGACACCGATGGTACCGATGTCCCTGCCTTGGAAAGAGGTTGGCACAGACTTGAGGCGGAGGAGGAAGATCAGTTTACTATTTCCCCTCGACCCAGAGGCTTGGGAAATCATGGCTACATCTCTCACATGAGTGCTTGGATGCTCCATTTCCTCCAACATGATCCTCGCATTACGGCCATCAAAATGAACAGCAATTACTGGGTGACCACCCTCCTCGATCCCCGGTACAAAGCGAAACTCAGAACTTTCCTTCCACCCACCCAAATTGAGTAGAATGGAGGAATTGGAGACCATGCTCATCGATCAACTGGAGACATCTGTTGCGTTTTTCTAATGTCACGATGGAACAACGTCAGCAACGTGACAGCAGTAGAGTGCCAAGTAGCCACAGCAGCAGTAGCAGCAGCAGGCAATGTGGCAGAAGCCCAATGGGTGACCTCTGGCAATCCTTATTTACCACATCAGCAACGCCTGTTATGCAGGGCACGCATACGACACACAGAGACCGACTTAAGATCATGGTGCAAGACTATCTGCGTCTTAACACCGATGTTTTTGGACATGTTCCGGACTCAATCGACTTCTGGGTGCCACGGACGCATACGTGCCTCGAATGTCAGGTCGCGGACGCACTCGTTCCCCTGCCGGTCCCGAAGCTCACTTACCTGGCCACGGTCCTGCTGCTGTCCCTTTCCCTCGGCGCGCGCAGTCCCACTCCCTAGGGCGCACACGCGCCAGCAGTGTTAAATTTAAAGGGCCAGCGCACCGGTAATTGGCTATTGCCAGTCGCTGCCCCTATTTAAGCCTGCCTCTTCCTAGTAACCTCACCGAATCTTTAGTGCCTTACCGCCTACTAAAAAAGCGTTCTGAGAAGTCTTGTCCTGATTACCGTGTACCTTCTTGCCTCCCTCGACCACGAACCTTTGCCGCCTGTCCTGACCTTACTACCTGTCCCTGGCTACGAGCCTGCCTGACGAATCTGTATCTCGCCTACCCTTGCAACTCCCGCCAGTGGTAGCGTCCTGGTAGACTCCTGCCGCAGCAAGTCCATCCCGCTTTGCGGCGGGCTCTGGTGCAAACCGGAACCTACTTAGACTCCGCTCCCTGGCGTGGGCTTCCGCCATCGCTTGCGGTGGTCCAGAGCATCCACTACCTCTGTGCGTTACAATGGTCACTGTAAGGAGGTAATATTGATCTTTGTATATTGATCTTTATTCAGTAATAGTGTAGGGATATTAGTCACTATGTGGTGGTAATTTGTGGTCGTGTTCTGGCGGTATTATCAGGTCCATATGTAGTAGCGTTATTGGTAATGTTGGTCTTGGTATAGTGGGATTTGCCTGGTAGCAGTATGATGGTGATTGGTATGGCGAGGTACTCACTCGTTGTATTATCTAGTAACTTGCGGTGGTCTCGCGGATCCACTACCTCTGTACATTACAGTAAGATACGGCCATGGATCCTGCCAAGGTGCCACTGGCGGATCTAAAGACCATTGTTGCCCAGCAGTCCCAGAAACTGGGGCAACAGGTGCAACAACTGAACCAATTGTCCATCATGATGAAGCAGCTCATCGCCGCCCAGTAGCAGTCTCCGCCATCTCCCGTGATTGCTCCAGCTCCGGTGGTTCCTCTGGCCCCGGTGGGTCCAAAGCTCCGGCTGTCGCTCCTGTCTAAGTTCGACGGAGACCCGAAACTCTGCAGGGGATTCATCACCCAATGTTCGATGCACGTGGAGCTGATGGTCAACCAGTTCCTGTCCGAACGGTCAAAGGTGGCATTCGTGGTTAGCCTGCTCTCCGGGAAGGCCCTGGCTTGGCCCACACCTCTGTGGGATAGGAACGATCCGGTAATGGCGGACCTACAGGCTTTCCTCGGGGAATTCCGCAGCGTGTTTGCGGAACCAGCATGAGCATCCTCCGCCGAGACGGCCCTGCTATCTCTGCGCCAGGGGGATTCGTCAGTGGGAGACTACGCGGTGCAGTTCCGCACCTTAGCCTCAGAGTTAACCTTGAACGAGGCCGCCCTGTGCGCTACCTTCAAGAAGGGGCTCTCCAGTCGAGTTAAGGATGTGCTGGCCACGAGAGACATTCCGTCCTCCCTCAGCGACTTGATCCGGTTGGCCACCCATATCAATGTGCGTTTTTCTGAAAGGGAAGAAGAGCTTCAGCAAGAGCGTGAGTTAGCCCAACCACGTCGGTTCCCACGCCTGGCACCGGTGTTCCAGAGGCTTCCTGAGCAACCGTCACCAACCCCCTCTGAGGAACCCATGCAGATTGATCGGGCTCAGTTCACTGAGCAGGAGTTGACCCGACGTCGGCTAGAGAACTTGTGCCTATATTGTGGCAGCCCAGAGCACTTCCGGAGGAATTGTCCCCAACGTCCCAAGCGTTTGGGAAACTCCAGCACCTAGGTTCCGTGGGAGAGGCGTTCCTAGGTGCAAATTCTTCTTCTCCACGCCTGATGATGCCGGTACAGGTCGTGACTGATGCTGGACTCACCTTTCAGGTCTCAGTCTTCCTGGACTCTGGTTCAGCTGGGAACTTTATCCACCGCTCCTTAGTGACGCAGTATCGTCTCCCGGTGGTCCACCTGGAAAAGCCGCAGGTGATCTCCTCAGTCAGCGGAGAGCTGCTAAGTGACACCATACGTTTCATCACAAAACCACTGTCCCTCCACGTGGGGGCCCTGCATAAGGAGAAAATCTCCTTCTACGTGTTGTCACGCTCCTCTTCGGCGGTTCTACTCGGGCTTCCTTGGCTGCGGCTCCACTCTCCGACACTGGACTAGAAGTAACTCGCTGGGGTCCTAATTGCCTGAGTCATCTGGTGGCACCTCACCCGGTGCTTTCGACCCTCCGTGAGCCATTGCCAGGCCTACCTGCCGAATATCTGGAGTTTGCCAATGTTTTCTCTGAGAAGCAAGCAGAGACCCTGCCTCCTCATCGCCCATACGATTGTCCGATTGACTTACTGCCAGGTACCAGTCCTCCTCGGGGCAGAGTCTACACCTTGTCCATTCCGAGACACAAGCCATGTCGGAATATATACGGGAAAATCTCCAGAAGGGGTTTATACGAAAGTCCTCCTCTCCCGCGGGTGCGGGATTCTTCTTCGTGGAAAAGAAGGACGGTTCCTTACGACCCTGCATCGATTATCGATTACCGGGGTCTTAACAAGATCACGGTGAAGAATCGGTACCCTCTGTCATTGATCCCGGAGCTCTTTGATCGCCTACGGGGTGTGAAGATCTTCTCCAAGTTGGATTTGAGGGGGGCCTACAATCTGGTCCGAATCCATACGGGTGATGAATGGAAGATGGCCTTTAACACCAGGGTCGGGCACTTTGAGTACCTGGTCATGCCATTTGGACTGTGTAATGCGCCTGCCGTCTTCCAGGAGTTCATGAATGACATCTTCAGGGATCTCCTTTATACCTGTGTCGTGGTCTACTTGGACGACATCTTGGTGTACTCACCTAATCTAGAGACTCACCACGTCCACGTTCGCCAGGTACTGAGGCGCCTTCGAGCTAACCACCTGTATGCCAAACTAGGGAAGTGCCTCTTCCATCAAGCTAGCCTTCCATTTCTGGGCTACATCATCTCTGACCAGGGCCTACGGATGGACCCAGCTAAGTGGTCGGCCGTGTTGCAATGGCTGCGCCCAGTTGGCCTTCGGGCTATACAACGGTTCCTGGCTTTCTGCAATTATTACTGGCAGTTCATCCCACTCTTTTCCACGCTGGTGGCTCCCATTATGGCCCTCATGAAGAAAAACGCGAATCAGCATAGCTGGCCCTCCGTGGCCAAGGAAGAGTTCACTAAACTAAAAACTGCCTTTGCCACTGCATCTATCCTATCACGGCCGGACACCGCGAAACCCTTCTCGCTTGAAGTAGACGCCTCGTCGGTGGGAGTTGGAGCAGTCCTCACGCAAAAGAGGTCCATGGGCAAAACGGTCACTTGTGGCTTCTTTTCCAAGACATTCTCGCCGGCAGAAAGGAATTACACTATTGGAGACTGGGAGTTATTAGCCATCAAACTGGCATTAGAGGAATGGCGCTATCTGCTGGAAAGGGCTCGGCACCCCATCTGTATCTATTCGGACCACAAGAACCTCCAATACCCCCAGACGGCCCAGCGACTCAATCCGCACCAAGCTAGGTGGTCGCTCTTCTTTTTCCGGTTTAATTTCCAGATTCACTTCCGTCCCGCGGAAAAGAATGTCAAGGCCGACGCCCTCTCTCGCGCCTCCGACGTGGTTGGTGAAGAAGTGACCCCAGGGCACATAATCCCCCCCAGAGCGTCTTGTCTCCGCAGCTCCTGTTGACCTCCGGAATGTCCCGCCGGGGAAAACATACGTGAGCCCTGCGCTCCGAAGGCGTATCCTGAAATGGGGACACTGCTTATTGGTGGCCGGACATCCCGGTGCTCACAAGACGTTTCTCCTGATCTCACAGTTCTATTGGTGGCCGGACCTCGCTAAGGATGTCAGGGAATTCGTCGAGTACTGTATCACCTGTGCCTGCAACAAGACACCTCGTCACAAACCGGTGGGACTCTTACATCCCCTGCCCATCCCTACCCAACCATGGTCTCACGTGGCCATGAACTTTATAACCAATCTTCCCCCCTCATTAGGAAACACCGTTATCTGGGTGGTCACGGACCGGTTTTCTAAAATGGCACATTTTGTCCCTTTGCCAAGCTTGCCTTCTGCCCAGCACCTGGCCCATCTGTTTTTTCACCACATTTTTTTTGTGCACGGGTTTCCCCTGCAAAATATCTAAGATCGAGGGGTCCAGTTCGTTTCTAAATTCTGGCGGGCCCTTTGTTCTCAAGTGCAGATGAAGCTTGATTTCTCCTCGGCTTATCACCCCCAGACGAATGGTCAGGTGGAAAAAGTCAACAAGGTTCTGGGGAATTACCTGCGCCACTTTGTCTCGCCCCGACAGGATGACTGGTCCAACTTGCTTCCGTGGGCGGAATTTTCTTATAATTCCCTAGATTCGGAGTCCGCGGGTGCCTCTCCCTTCTACATCGTGTACAGCCTGCATCCCCGCTCACCACTCCTGCTGGCATCCCTGTCTGAGGTCCAGGCAGTGGATGCGTTGGTTCATGAACGCCATACTGTCCCTGACCCGCCAGTCTCTGCTCCGTGCTTCTGAGCGCACGAAGGCTCAAGCAGATAAAAGAAGAAGTCCCCCTCCGGTCTTCTGCCCGGGTGACAAGGTGTGGCTGTCGGCCAAATATGTCCACCTTAAACACATAAATCCAGTGGCCTATAAACTCCGGCTCCCGCCTACCATGCGCATCCCGAACTCCTTTCATGTCTCGCTGCTAAAACCCCTGGTCCTGAATCGTTTCTCTCGGAAGGCAGTTCCCCCCTCGCCTGAGGCTGATGCCTCTAACGTCTTTTTGGTCAAGGCGCTCTAGGGTATGAGGAGGACTAGAGGGAAACAATATTTCCTCATGGAGTGGAAGGGGTTCGGGCCCGAGGAAAGGTCTTGGGAGCCAGAAGAGAACATTCTGGACCGTAACATAATCCAGAAATTCCTTCAGGCCAGAAAGACGGGGGGCCAAAGGGGGAAGGTACTGTCACGGATGCCCCTGCGACCCTCGTCCCAGGTCGCAGGCGCATCTGTGCCCCGCTGCTGAGCGGTGCCGCGTCCCGCATGTCGGGTCACGGGCACGCTCGTCCCTCTGCCGGTCCCGAAGCTCACTTACCCGGCCATGCTCCTGCTGCTGTCTCTGTCGCTCGGCGTGCGGTAGTGTTAAATTTAAAGGACCAGCGCACCGGTAGTTGGCTATTGCCGGTCGCTGCCCCTATTTAAGCCCGCCTCTTCCTAGTAACCTCGCTGGATCTTTGGTGCCTCACCGCCTACTGAGAAAGCGTTCTGAGAAGTCTTGTCCTGATTACCGTGTACCGTACCTACTTGCCTCCGTTCCTCGACCACGAACCTTCGCCGCCTGTCCTGACCTTACTACCTGTCCCTGACTACGAGCCTGCCTGACAAATCTGTACCTCGCCTACCCTTGGCTGCCACTGCAAGCAAGTCACGTCAGGGGTAGCGACCTGGTAGACTCCCGCCTCACAAAGTCCATCCTGCTTTGCGGCGGGCTCTGGTGAAAACCGGGACCTACTTAGATTCCGCTCCCTGGTGTGGGCTTCCGCCATCGCTGGCGGTGGTCCAGAGGATCCACTACCTCTGTGCGTTACAATGGTCACTGTAAGGAGGTAATATTGATCTTTATTCAGTAGTAGTGTAGGGGTATTAGTCACTATTTGGTGGTAATTTGTGGTCGTGTTCTGGCAGTATAATCAGGTCCATATGCAGTAGCGTTATTGGTAATGTTGGTCTGGGTATAGTGGGATTTGTCTGGTAGCAGTATGATGGTGATTGGTATGGCGAGGTACTCACTCGTTGTATTATCTAGTAACTGCATGACTTAAGAGGTCCCAGGAATTGTTCATGGTCGGGAAGGCGGGCCCCCATCCAAACGTTTGCAATGGGGCCCAGGCTTCTCTAGTTACGCTCCTGTTCCAGCTACAAGCTACTCTGTATTGATTTAAAAACCTGTGCAGGTGGGTGAGGTGCAAGAAACCAAAGTGGGGTCAGCCTCTCCCCCCATACAAACAGTCTAGAAAAAACAATGTTTGGTCTGCACATCCAAAAAGTTTTTTTTTTTTTAAATGAGCCTCGGTGCGCACTGATGCGGCAGTAACATACAAACACAATCCAATATCAGCAGCTCTACCAGCACTAATAACAATCAAAAGGGACACAGGAAGTTTTGGAAAAACATTTCTGCTACTTTGAATACTTGAAAAATTTCAGGTTCTTAGTGAAAACTTTTGATAAAAACTGTGTAAGCCCACCTGCCCAACAACAAGGCGACCTCAATACAGGAGGGAACCTATGCTATGTATTACCTCTCTTGGTGCCTGTTCAAACCTCCACATTTCAAGGAGATCAGATTCCAGCTACAAGCTGCCCTGAAGTGATTTAAGAGCTTGTAGCTACAATGGCAGCTTGTAGCTGGAATCTGCTCTCCCTGAGATATGGAGGTCTGAACGGGCACCAAGAGAGGTAATACATAGCATAGGTGCCCACCTGTATTGACGTCGCCTTGTCATTTGGCAGGTGGGCTTACACAATTTTTATCAAAAGTTTTCACTAAGAACCTGAAATTTTTCAATATTCATAGTAGCAGAAATGGTTTTCCAAAAATCCCTATGTTCCCGTTGACTGTTTTTAGTGCTTGTAGTGTGCTGCTGCTGACATTGGATTGTACCTGTTGCCTCGTGGTCTATATCACCCCCATGGTCCCTTTTGGACCCCTCTCTGCTTACATCTCTCCGAAGTTGTTTGAGAAAAGCCCCAGATACCGAAACGTCGCCTGTTGACGTCTATGAGATTTGTTGTTGTGGAACGAACCTCGTGCAGGATCTGGACCTTGTATTTTTTCGTACTAATTTTCGTCATCCGCTCATGTGATAGTGACTGCTACCTCTGCACCCCCTGCAGCTACGCCCCTGCTAATATCACTAATAGTAAAGGTGCTGACGTTCAGCACGAGATCCGGGGATTTTTCGAATACGTAGGAGAGAATTTGCCACTTTCTTCCAGCAGGGGGCGACGCAGGCTCATCCATCGCAGGCTTCAGGGCGCCCAGCTGATGGGCGGGTGACAGCAGCTCTGCACAGGGAGAGCACAGCCTGGGCTACATTTCGCGCAGGGGCCGCAGTCCGGGCTACATCTGGAGCAGGGGCCGCAGTCCGGGCTACATTTGGCGCAGGAGACTCAGTTCGGGCTACATCTGGTGCAGGAGCCAAAGCCGGGCACGGGGGCAGCTGCTGCTGTTGGCATCTCCTGCCCATCCGTCTGCCCCTGCTGTGCCCACATCTGGGAGCCATAATCCGGGATGGCACTCCACATGGGATCGGCACAGGCTGAGGTAAGCGCCCCAGTTACCCCGGACCCCACCTGTCACCATTCACCCCTGCATAGCCTGGCACGGACTGGCGTTGCTGGCACCGGGAGAGGGTTAACGTGCTGCCCCTGCTCCCCGCTCCGGTGAAACAGGGGTTAAATGTTTATTTTTTTTTAAGGGGGACAAATTTGTATTTGATTTGGGCAGGTGCTTCCTTTTATCAGTCACTAAGACAGTTCAATTATAGAGAGGGGCACCCGCCGTGTGTTTTTTCAGTCCTCAGACAGGATGTATGGGTAACCCCAGCGCCCTTCCCTGTTAAACTCTCAAAAGGGGTGGAGAAACCCCACGCGTCCCTGTTACGCCCTAAAAAGAAAGGTGTTGGAAAGGAACCCCAGTCGGGCCTTTTTTTCTTACAAACGAAAAGGGATGTATAGGAGGACCCCGCCCTGCGTCCCCTGTTATCAGAAAAGACAGTACGGATGTATAGAGAGGGGAAAAGCCACTCTTCCCGACCAGCCTCAGCGGGGGGATGTTGAGAGGAAAAAGCCAGTGCGCTCTTTACCAGCAATCGTACAATTGGAGAGGGGCCCACCGCCAGCGCGTCCTTGTATCGTCAACGAGGGGCAGGATGTTGGATGCACCCGCCCAGCTGTCCCTCTGTTTATCGTCATACAGACGACAGGTGTTTAAGGATACACCGCCACTGTCCCTCTTTTACTCATCCGCAGACGGTTTTTTGAGGGGGGGGACCCGCCCTGTGTCCCTTTTATCAGTATGAATAAGGATGTATGAGGGGTGCCGCCACTTTTTCCCCTCTGTTACGTCACTCGACAGTCAGGAGTATAGGAGGGGACACCCCCCAGCTGCTGCCCTGTTATCGTCACACGACAGACGGGTTTAAGAGGTGGACACGAGGTGCGCCTCTTTATCACCCCTACGACCCCAGGATGTATAGGAGGACACCCGCCAGCTGTGTCCTTGTTATCAGTCACTACAGACAGCCGGATGTTTTGGAGTGACACCGCCAGCTGCTGTCCTTTTTTATCAGTATACAGACAGAAAATGTATGGGAGAGTGAACCGCCAGTGCTGTCCTTGTTATCAGTAATACAGCAGGTGTATGAAGGACACCGCCACGTGCCCTTTGTTTATCAGTCACTACAGAACAAGGATGTATAGAGAGGACCCCGCCAGTGCGTCCTCTGTTATCAGTCACTACAGACAGGGATGTTAGGAGTGACCCCCAGCTGCTGCCCTTTGGGTTATCAGTCCTACACAGACGGTGTATAGAGGGACCCCGCCAGTGCTGTCTCTGTTATCGTCATTTGAAGACGGGATGTATAGGAGTGACACCGCCAGCTGCTGTCCTCTGTTTCAGTCCTACAAAAAAGGGTTTAAGAGAGGAAAAAAAAAAAAAAAAAAAAAAAAAAAAAAAAAAAAAAAAAAAAAAAAAAAAAAAAAAAAAAAAAAAAAAAAAAAAAAAAAAAAAAAAAAAAAAAAAAAAAAAAAAAAAAAAAAAAAAAAAAAAAAAAAAAAAAAAAAAAAAAAAAAAAAAAAAAAAAAAAAAAAAAAAAAAAAAAAAAAAAAAATTTTTTTTTTTTTTTTTTTTTTTTTTTTTTTTTTTTTTTTTTTTTTTTTTTTTTTTTTTTTTTTTTTTTTTTTTTTTTTTTTTTTTTTTTTTTTTTTTTTTTTTTTTTTTTTTTTTTTTTTTTTTTTTTTTTTTTTTTTTTTTTTTTTTTTTTTTTTTTTTTTTTTTGAAGTCTACAGACGGGAAATTGATAGAGGGCACCCCAGCTGTTCCTTTTTATCTTTCACTAAGACCAACAATTAAGAGAGGCACCCAGTTCCCTCTGTTATCAGTTCGCGTACAGGATGTATGGGTGAAACCCCAGTTTTGCTTCTCTGTTACATCCTCCAGACAGTACAAAAGTATAGGAGTGCAACCGCCAGCTGGCCTTTTATCGTACAAACTACGGATTATAGGAGGGACCCCCCCCAGCTCCCCTGTTATATCATCAAAAGGCCAGGATGTAATAGAGGGGTGACCCGCAGGCGTCCCCCCTTTTTCAGCCCACTAAGCGTACAGGTTGAATAGAAAAATGACACCGCCGGGCCCCTGTCTCTGACAGTCCTACAGGCCAGGATTTTTGAGGGAACCACCGCCAGCTGCTGTCCTCTGCCATCCTCAGAGGGCACAGGGAGTATAGGGTGACACCCCAGGTTCACGTTTTAGTAAAATACGACAGTACAATTATGAAGTGACACGCCAGGCGGGCTTGTTACTTTCACTGCAGACAGGTGTATAAGGGACAGAAGTGCTGCCCTTTTTTCAGTAACTAAAGGAACGGGGACTGTTGAAGTGCACGCAGTCTTCCTTTTTCGTCCCTTACGACAGGGACGGTTTTGTATAAAGGGGAACGCCAGCTGCGTCCTCTTTTTCAGCAACTCAAAAAGGGGCATTAAAGAGGGACACCGCCGCTGCTGTCCTCTGTTATCACACTACAGAACAAGGATGTTAGAGAGTGACACCGCCAGCTGTGTCCTTGTTTCATCCTACAGACAGGATGTAAGAGAGTGACACCGCAGCTTGTCCTCTGTTATCAGTCACTCAGACAAAGGTTATGAAGTGCCCCCGCCCTGCTGCCTTGTTATCAGTCACTACAGACAGGTTTTTAAAAGAGGACACCCCCATGCTTCCCTTTTATCGTACTACAGACAAAAATGTATAGAGAGTGAAAACCCCCCAGCTGCTGTCCGTTATCATCATCAAAGACGGTGTATAGAGAGGACACCGCCATGCTGCCTCTTTACAGTCACTACAGACGCGGGGATGTAAGAGAGTGACACGCCAGTGCTGCCCTCTGTTATCATACTCAACGGGATTTTTATAGGAGTGACCCCGCCGCTGTGCCCTCTTTTTATAGTACTACAAAAACAGGATTATAAGGGACACCCCCAGTGCTGTTTCTTTATCAGTACACAGACGGGAAATGTATGAGAGGAAACCCCGCACTCTCCCCTCTTTATCAGTACTAAGAAGAAGGATGAAATTGGAGTGCCCCGCCGCTGCTGTCCTTGTTATCAGCACTACAGACATACGGGGTTTTAGAGAGGACACCGCATGCTTCCTCGTTATCAGTCACTACGACAGACGGGATGTAAAAGAGGAACGCCAGCTCCTGCCCTCTTTATCAGTACTACGACAGACAGGATGTAAAAGGATGACACCCCAGTGCTGCCCTTGTTATCAGCCCCTACGAAGAAGGATGTATGAGGGGACCCCGCCGTCTTCCTCTGTTATCAGTCACTACAGACAGTACAGGATGTATAGAGAGTGACACCGCCAGCTGCTGTCCTCTGTTATCAGTCACTACAGACAGTACAGGATGTATAGAGAGTGACACCGCCAGCTGCTGTCCTCTGTTATCAGTCACTACAGCGCCGGAGGGGAAGAACGGGACCCCGCCAGCTGCTTCCTTGTTATCGTCACTACAGAAGGTGTATAGGAGTGACACGCAGCGCGTCCTTTTTAATCAGTCACTACGAAGACGGGTGTATAGAGGTGCCCCGCCAGTGCTGTCCTCTTTTATCAGTCACTACAGACAGTACAGGATGTATGAAGGGGGACCCCCCAGTCCCCTTCCTCTGTATCAGCACAAAACAGCAGGATTATAGAGAGGACACCCCACTGCTGTCCTCTGTTATCATCACTACGACAGTACAGGATGTAAAAGGGGGAACCCCCCAGCTGCTGTCCTCTGTTATCAGTCACTACAGACAGTACAGGATGTATAGAGAGTGACACCGCCAGCTGCTGTCCTCTGTTATCAGTCACTACAGACAGGATGTATAGAGAGTGACACCGCCAGCTGCTGTCCTCTGTTATCAGTCACTACAGACAGTACAGGATGTATAGAGAGTGACACCGCCAGCTGCTGTCCTCTGTTATCAGTCACTACAGACAGTACAGGATGTATAGAGAGTAAACCCGCCGCTGCTGCCTCTGTTATCATCATACAGACAGACGGGATGTATAAAAGGGGAAACCCCGCCAGTGCTGCCTCGTTATCAGTCATCAACGTACAGGATGTATAAAAAGGGACACCGCCGCTTTTTCCCTTGTTATCGTCACTACCAGCAGATTATAGAGAGGCACCGCCAGGCGTCCTTGTTTTCATCACTACGACAGGGATGTATAGAGAGGACACCGCCAGCTGTTCCTCTGTTATCAGTCACTCGGGACAACGGGATGTTAGGGTGAAAACCGCCAGCTGCTGCCCTTTTTGTTTATCAGTACTACGACAGACGGGATGTATAAAGTGACACCCCCCTTTGCTCCCCTCTGTTATCAGTCACTAAGAAAGGAGTATAAGAGGACACCGCCACTGCTGTTTTGTTATCAGTCACTACAGACGACGGGTTTAAAGGGACACCGCAGCTGCTGTCCTTTTTATCAGTCCTACGGGCCCTACAATGTATAGAAGGGGACACCCCCAGCTCTTCCTTTTTTTTCAGTCCTACAAAACAGTACAGGATGTATAGAGAGTGACACCGCCAGCTGCTGTCCTCTGTTATCAGTCACTACAGACAGTACAGGATGTATAGAGAGCGACACCGCCAGCTGCTGTCCTCTGTTATCATCAAACAGACAGGATGTATGAGAGTGACCCCGCCAGCTGCTGTCCTGTTATCAGTCCTAAAAGACAGGAGTTAGAGGTGACACCGCCACCCTGCTGCCCTTTGTTATCAGTCACTAAAAACCGGGATGAAAGGAGTGACCCGCCGCTGCTGCCTCTGTTTCAGTCACTAAGACAGACGTAAGGGGACACGCCATGCTGTCCTTTTTTGT
>JAODAL010061647.1:0-20200 GCA_025379985.1 Phyllomedusa bahiana | reverse complement strand
CCCGAGACAGAGGGGGAGAACTAGCGCCGCCGCCAGACAGAGGCGAGAACCGCGCCGCCCCCCGAGCAGACCCGAGAAATCGCGCCCCCGCCCAGCAGAGGCGAGAATTTCGCGCCCCCCGCCCGAGAACGAGCGAGAACTCGCCCCCCGCCGCCCGAGACAGAGCGAGAGAACTCAGCGCCGTTGCCAGAGACAGAGAGCGAGAACTCAGCGCCGTTGCCAGAGACAGAGCGAGGGAACTCAGCGCCGCAGCAGAGTCCGATCGAGGGAACTCAGCGCCGCCGCAGAGACAGAGCGCGAGAACTCAGCGCCGCCGCCCGAGACAGAGCGCGAGAACTCAGCGCCGCCGCCCGAGACAGAGCGCGAGAGACTCATCAGCGCGGCCAGCCCGAGACACAGAGCGAGAACTCAGCGCCGCCGCCCGAGACACAGAGCGAGAACTCAGCGCCGCCGCCCGAGACACGAGCGAGGAACTCAGCGCCGCCCGCCCCGAGACACAGAGCGAGAACTCGGCACCGCCGCCAGAGACAGAGCGAGAACTCGGCACCGCCGCCAGAGACAGAGCGAGAACTCGGCGCCGCCGCCCGAGACACAGAGCGAGAACTCAGCGCCGCCGCCCGAGACACAGAGCGAGAACTCAGCGCCGCCGCCCGAGACACGGAGCGAGCACTCAGCGCCGTTGCCAGAGACAGAGCGAGAACTCAGCGCCGCACGGCCGGACAGCAGAGCGAGAACTCAGCGCCGCCGCCCGAGACACCGAGCGAGAACTCTGCGCCGCCGCCCGAGACACAGAGCGAGACCTCAGCGCCGCCGCCCCCGAGACACAGAACTCGGCGCCCGCCCAGGAGACAGAGACGGAGAACTCGGCGCCGCACGGGGAGGATGAGAACTCGGCACCGCCGCCCGAGACAGAGAGCGAGAGAACTCAGCGCCGCCACCGGAGACGGAGAACTTAGCACCGCTGCCCGAGACAGAGAGCGAGAGAACTCAGCGGCGGCAACCGGAGACAAAGAGCGAGAGAACTCAGCGGCGGCAACCGGAGACAGCGAGAGAACTCAGCGCCGCCACCGGAGACAGAGAGAGACTCAGAGCCTGCGCCCGAGAGACAGAGAGCGAGAACTCAGCGGCCGACCGGAGACAGAGAAGAACTCAGCGCCGGAGACAGAGAGAGAACTCAGCGCCGGAGACAGAGAGAGAACTCAGCGC
Organism: Phyllomedusa bahiana; assembly: GCA_025379985.1. Classification (NCBI taxonomy): domain Eukaryota; kingdom Metazoa; phylum Chordata; class Amphibia; order Anura; family Hylidae; genus Phyllomedusa; species Phyllomedusa bahiana. Next base: position 18,994 of record JAODAL010061647.1, on the reverse strand, counting down.
CGGAGACAGAGAGAGAACTCAGCGCCGGAGACAGAGAGAGAACTCAGCGCCGGAGACAGAGAGAGAACTCAGCGCCGCCGCCGGAGACAGAGAGAGAACTCAGCGCCGTTGCCGGAGACAGAGAGCGAGAACTCAGCGCCGGAGCCACGAGACGAGAGAAACTCAGCGCGCCGGAGACAGAGAGAGAACTCAGCGCCGCCACGAGACAGACGAGAGAACTCAGCGCCGGCACACGAGACGGAAACTCGCGCCGCCAGCCGAGCAGATGCAGAGCGTGAACTCAGCGCCGCCGCCGGAGACAGAGAGAGAACTCAGCGCCGCCAACGAGACAGAGCGAGAGACTCAGCGCCGCCACCCGGAGACAGGAGCGAGAGAACTCAGCGGCCGCCACCGGAGACAGAGAGAGAACTCAGCGCGCCCCCGAGACAGAGAGAGGAACTCAGCGGCGCCACCGTGAGAACCAAGGCGAGAGAAACTCAGCGGCGCCCACCGAGAGACAGAGAGAGAACTCAGCGCCGCCACCGGAGACAGAGAGCGAGAACTCAGCGGCGCCACCGGAGACAGAGAGAGAACTCAGCGCCGCCACCGGAGACAGAGAGAGAACTCAGCGGCGCCACCGGAGACAGAGAGAGAACTCAGCGCCGCCACCGGAGACAGAGAGAGAACTCAGCGCCGCCACAGGAGACGGAGAACTCAGCACCGCCGCCCGAGACAGAGAGAGAGAGAACTCAGCGCCGCCACCGGGAGAAGAGCGAGAGAACTCGGCGCCGCCACAGGAGACAGAGAGAGAACTCGGCGCCGCCACAGGAGACAGAGAGAGAACTCAGCGCCGCCACAGGAGACAGAGAGAGAACTCGGCGCCGCCACAGGAGACAGAGAGAGAACTCGGCGCCGCCACAGGAGAGAGAGAACTCGGCACCGCCGCCCGAGACAGAGAGCGAGAGAACTCAGCGCCGCCACCGGAGACGGAGAACTTAGCACCGCTGCCCGAGACAGAGAGCGAGAGAACTCAGCGGCGGCAACCGGAGACAAAGAGCGAGAGAACTCAGCGCCGCCACCGGAGACAGAGAGAGAACTCAGCGCCGCCACCGGAGACAGAGAGAGTACGCAGCGCCGCCACCGGAGACAGAGAGAGAACTCAGCGCCGGAGACAGAGAGAGAACTCAGCGCCGCCACCGGAGACAGAGCGAGAGAACTCAGCGCCGCCACCAGAGACAAGCAGAGAACTCAGCGCCGCCAAAAACCTGTGCTGCCAGCACCACCTGCCATGAATCACTCACGTTGTGCCACCACGCCTTGCAGCCGATACCCCAGGATGATGGCCGCCCGCTGGATGTTCACCTCATTGATCAGACTCGAGGCCTTGTCCGCCGCCAGCCGCTCCCCGTACTGATCCTCGATGAAGTAGACAAGCTGCACCGGGTCATCCTGACCGTCCAGACGGGAGACGTTCACCAACTGAGAGGAGACAAATATCATCAGAGGTTGTCACAGCCCCGCCCCCTGTACTGACATCACAGAGAGGTGGTCACAGCCCCGCCCCCTGTACTGACCTCACTGAGAGGTGGTAACAGCCCCCCCGCCCGACCCTGAGAGTGTCACCCGCCCTGTCACTGACATCACTGAGAGTGGTACAGCCGCCCCCTGTCCGCATCACGGACGGGTCACAGCCCGTGCCCCCTGTCCTGACATCACTGAGAGGTGGTCACAGCCCCGCCCCTGTACTGACCTCACCGAGAGGGTAACAGCCCGCCCCTGACGACACCTGAAGGTGTCCAGCCTAGCCCCCTGTATGACATCACTGAGAGGAGGTCACAGCCCCGCCCCCTGTACTGACCTCACTGAGAGGTGGTCACAGCCCCGCCCCCTGTCCTGACATCACTGAGAGGAGGTCACAGCCTCGCCCTCTGTACTGACTCACTGAGAGGTGGTACAGCCCCGCCCCCTGCACTGACATCACTGAGAGGTGGTCACAGCCCGCCCCCTGTACTGACATCACTGAGAGGTGGTCACAGCCCCGCCCCTTACTGCATACTGGATGTACCACGCCCTTCTGAACACTGAGAGTGGTCACAGCCTCGCCCCTGTGCTGACATCACGAGAGGTGGTCACAGCCCCGCCCCCTGTACTGAGATCTGAGAGGAGTTCACAGCCCCGCCCCCTGTACTGATAATGGAGGTGGTCACAGCCCCGCCCCCCACTGACATCACTGAGAGGTGGTCACGCTGCCCGACTGAACCAGATGTCACGCCGCCCCCTGTCTGACGAGTGGTCCGCCCCACCCTGTACTGGGCGGGGTCATAGCCCCGCCCTGTCGAGGGGTCACAGCCCCGCCCCCTGTACGGAGAGGTGGTCACAGCCACGCCCCCTGTACAGAGAGGTGGTCACAGCCCCGCCCCTGCACTGAATCACCGGAGGTGGTCACAGCCCCGCCCCCTGACTGACAGAGGTGGTCACAGCCCCACCCCGACTGGAGGTGGTCCAGCCCCCCCCTGTACTGACATCACTGAGAGGTGGTCACAGCCCCGCCCCCTGTACTCACAGAGGTGGTCACAGCCCCACCCCCTGTACTGGGAGGTGGTCACAGCCCCGCCCCCTGTCGGGGAGGTGGTCACAGCCCCGCCCGTACGGAGAGGTGGTCACAGCCCCGCCCCCTGCACGAGAGGTGGTCACAGCCCCGCCCCCTGCACTGACAGAGGTGGTCACAGCCCCGCCCCCTGCACTGACAGAGGTGGTCGCAGCCCCGCCCCCTGCAGTGACCTCGCTCCCCGCTCACCTGCACTGCGTTGCTCCCCCCATAGCTGGCTCTCCTCCAGCGGCGTTTCTGCACGGCGGCCTCGCTGATGAGCTGCGCCAGCTTCCGCTCCATCTCCGTCTGGAACGCCTCGTCCCTCAGATGTTGCTCCTGGACCCCGAGCAGAACTGACGGACAACAGGGCACAGGGGTCAGGACACACACAGGTCTCCAGCAGCACAGAGTATGTCAGGAGAGAAGAGTGCTAAACTATAGGAGGTCACAGACTGAAAGGAGCAAGGCCCCCAGCAACACAGAGTATGTCAGGAGAGTAGAGTGCGAAACTATAGGAGGTCACGGACTGAAAGGAGCAAGGTCTACAGCAGCACAGAGTATGTCAGGAGGGAAGAGTGCTACACTATAGGTGGTCAGTGACTGAAAGGAGCAAGGTCTCCAGCAGCACAGAGTATGTCAGGAGAGAAGAGTGCTAAACTATAGGAGGTCACAGACTGAAAGGAGCAGGGTCTCCAGAAGCACAGAGTATGTCAGGAGGGAAGAATGCTGAACTATAGGAGGTCACGGCCTGAAAGGAGCAGGGTCTCCAGCAGCACAGAGTATGTCAGGAGAGAAGAGTGCCAAACTATAGGAGGTCACGGACTGAAAGGAGCAAAGTCTCCAGCAGCACAGAGTATGTCAGGAGGGAAGAGTGCTAAACTATAGGAGGTCACGGCCTGAAAGGAGAAAGGTCTCCAGCAGCACAGAGTATATCAGGAGAGAAGAGTGCTAAACTATAGGAGGTCACAGACTGAAAGGAGCAAGGTCTCCAGCAGCACAGAGTATGTCAGGAGAGAAGAGTGCTAAACTATAGGAGGTCACAGACTGAAAGGAGCAAGGTCTCCAGCAGCACAGAGTATGTCAGGAGAGAAGAGTGCTAAACTATAGGAGGTCACGGACTGAAAGGAGCAAGGTCTCCAGCAGCACAGAGTATGTCAGGAGATTTCATACTGGAAAGTATGGTGAGATATGGTCAGAGCAGACACACCCTGCTGCTGCAGCTGCACTGATACAGGATTATTACTAAGGAACGAGCGCCTGGTCCCCTGGTTTTTGATGCTGTTGCTTTATACTGGAAGAGATGCAGAAGTATGAAGAATGGACCCGGCGCCCAGTTCAAGAATAAAAAACTTCCTCTCGGAAAACGAGGATGTATTAAAATAAAGTGATTTATTCTGATAAAAACTAAATGTGGTGGAAAAAAGTGTTTAAACCTTTTCCAAAATAACAAATGAATAACGCGTTTCGCGCTGTAAACCAGCGCTTCCTCAGATACATAGTGTTACAATACAAGCTGGGTATCACATTGTATTTAAAAGAAAGGAGATGCTCTCATTGGTTATGTTGTCATCCAATCACAATGTAGACTAAGAGTAGCGTTACAGCAGGTACGATACAATAGCCAATGAAAGGATAGGCGGGATTTTCAAAAGAGAGGAGAAAAAGTGAGAAATGAAGCGGATTGGTCAAAAGAATAGCGGGAAATATGTATCAACCAATGGGGAAAGGACGTGTCAGTGAGGGACAGTGACCTAGATAAGATAGTCCGCTCCATAGACTTCATTGGGAACGAGTTTTGGAGCCGTTGATTGGTTGGAAATAGGAGGGAAGGATGAATAAGCCAATCAGAAGAAGAGCTACTTCTTGCTGTTTTGTTCTATGGGACCTGGTTTAGCCAATCAGCTAGCGAGCTACTCGCTGCCATTATGTTCTATGGAGCGAGGGGTCTCAATACTGCGGCCCTCCAGCTGTTGGGAAACCACAACCCCCATCATGCATTTATATAAACAGTGGGCATGAGGGGGTTTTTAGCCCCCGGGACAGCCGGAGGCTGCATTTTTAACCCCCTGCCCCAGACGTTAAGCCTTTTTTCCCACCAAATTCGAACCCCAAATTACCTTCACGGCATAGAAAAAACGCCCAGCAAGAAATATAGGGCCCCGCACTAAAAAAATATATTGAGGCGGAAAAATTATCTTTTTTCCCTTTCCCCACGGGAAAGGGGAAAAAAAACTGTCAACTTAAAATTAAGGATTTTTAACCCTTCACAAAAAAGTTTTTTTTTTTATAAAAGAAGGAATGAGATTCATTTTAGAAGGAAAATTTTTTTTCTAAAATAACGGGGCCCCCTACGGAAAAATTCTGGGGTACTGCCAGGGGTTCGAAAAGCACCCCGTCAATGTTTAACTTTTATGGGGTTTTTGAAAATGAATATATTTAGGGGCCACCCCTTTTTAAACCCAACTGGCCCCCCTCTATAAGAGGAAACCTTCACGCCTATTTCTGGGTGGGGTTAGCCCCTCCCCCTTCTCTCATCATTCCATTCATCACTCATTTAAATAACAATACCTAGGAGATTAAATTTACTGCACATTGCAACCAAAAATTTTGGAAATTCCAACCCATTAAAAAATTTTCATCGAAAATTGTACTTTTACCACAGCCACTTTTTTCAAAAAAACTGGATACAAACAGCTATATTGATTACCATAGCGCGCATTACTTACCGTGGAAGACCAATATACCGTACGGTCAATTTAGACGGGTGCGAAAAAAAACTGCACAGAGGATAGCACTTACAAATTACCCTTGGGGTCTTTGCTTTAAAGGAGAAACAAAATCAAAAAAAAATGGCACATTTTTGATTTGGTTTAAAAAAAAGGGGACCCCTTAAAAGGACCATCCCGGGGAACAACTCGAAGGACTTACGTGCCAAATTCTCCCTTTTTCACCCAAATAATTCATCCATAAAAAATTAGGAAAGTCCCCACCATTGGGACTTTATAAAAAAAGGCCCATTTTCAGTTCTAAGCTCCCAAAAAAACCGAATCTCATTTCGGGAGGCCCGAATTTTTAAGAACTTAATAGCCCCGATTAAAACAGGGGCAGGAGAAAAAAAACCCTGAATGCGGGAAATTTTTTGGGACCTCCTTTGACAAAATGGTTTCCACGCTGTTTTACTATAGTTGAGACCACACAATTCGAATCCGGCACCAATACCAGTTCAACTTTAAAGCTAATCCAATGAAAAACAAATGGGTTTTTATATTACCCAAATGTGACGTAAAAACAGTTGTGGAGAAAACACACGCCGCTGCACAAAATTGAATGGTCTCGGCATGTTTAAAGGGTTTTGCCAGAAGTAAAAATTGACGTGGGAGCTTGCAAATGAAATAAACATTTTCTCCATTCATTATTATTAAAAATTCTGCTCCGTTTTTGTCTTAGCTGCTCCCTTAGTGATCCATTGTTTACAGCTCGTCTCCAGGGGATACGATCAGGGATGAGAGCTCCTCAGTCCTGGTCGCACATGCTCAGACATCACCTCTAATCTCAGGCAGCTACTGGGTGTTCAAACCCCAGGTGCTGTCACTCAACTCCTGTCCTCTTTACTCCTTAGTAATCACACACACACTCCCTGCTGAGCGAGTGTCCACCCCAGGTGCTGTCATTCTACTCCCCGCCTCTGTCCTCCTTAGTAATCATACACACTCACTGCTGAGCGAGTGTTCACTCCCAGGTGCTGTCAATCTACTCCTGTCCTCTGTACTCCTTAGTAATCACACATACTCACTGCTGAGCGAGTGTTCACTCCCAGGTGCTGCTGTTCTACTCCCGTCCTCTGTACTCCTTAGTAATCACACACTCACTGCTGAGCGAGTGTTCACCCCCAGGTGCTGTCATTCTACTCCCGTCCTCTGTACTCCTTAGTAATCACACACACTCACTGCTGAGCAAGTGTTCAACCCCAGGTGCTGTCAATCTTCTCCATTCCTCTGTACTCCTTAGGAATCACACACACTCACTGCTGAGCGAGTGTTCAAACCACAGGTGCTGTCATTCTACTCCCGTCCTCTGTACTCCTTAGTAATCACACACACTCACTGCTGATCGAGTGTTCAACCTCAGGTGCTGTCATTCTACTCCTGTCCTCTTTACTCCTTAGTAATCACACATACTGACTGCTGAGTGAGTGCTCGTCTCCAGGTCCTGTCATTCTACTCCCGTCCTCTGTACTCCTTAGTAATCACACACACTCACTGCTGAGCGAGTGTTCACTCCCAGGTGCTGTCACTCTACTCCCGTCCTCTTTAGTAATTAGTCAAACAGTGCAAATAAATAAAAAATAAACATCAATGAGATCGGTGCATTGGTAAAGAGAAATAAAATCCACAGGTTAAGTTCGTGCAGGGATTTGAACCCAGGACCCTTGTGCCTGGAGGCAAAAACTTTACCTCTCAGCTACTCACAATGCTTTACATAAGCAGACCTTTGACTACAGAGAGGAAAGGCCTGGTGATGTCATCCTGCTGGGTCACGTGATCTGCAATTCAAACAAATCACACACGCCCCCATCTGAGCGCACAGAGCTGGATGCAGGAGGTGTGAAATGAGTTTGTGACAAAACACCTTTAAAAGGGGATGTTATGTAGCACATTGAAAATTGAATGTATTCTAGATTATCATTAAAAATCCTGCAGCTCAGATTGTGAGTCATCCTCCCCCTCGATGTGAAAGGAATTTATAGCAGGGGTCTGTATCCTGTATAGTGTGGCTACAGCCCCAGTGCATATCTGATAAGCCCTAGGTTTTACAAATCTAACATAAACAATCTCCATCAAGAAAGTTTAACAGATGTCACCTTTGAGCCCCCTGCACCACAAACCCTTTCATTGACCTACCCCAGCAGAAGCGCAGTCCGTGAGTGCCATCTAGTGGCGTTAGTTCGCATCACCCTCATCAGACACTCCTGTATACACCCACCTCCTAAAATAATTCCAGCCAGTAAGAGAGTAGGCAGATATGAGAAAGGAGGAGAGAACCTGGACAGGGGTTTGGCCCTATAAGACATGTTGCCAGACTCTAATCTGTGTTCATAGTCTGGGGATCAATTTCAGATTGAGCTGTGTTCCATTTTCTTTCACCAATGCCCCTTGGATCTGAAGGCTGAAACACCTTGTGTGAAATCTTCTGAGTTTTTATCCTTTTTATTTTCATAACTGAATTTATGTGTATGTCATTGTTATTGTTATCTTTTGTTTATGTAAGCACTGAAAATCATTTTAAAATTAAAGTTGGCCTTAATTCGTTAATTCTTGTTGTTGCACGGATCCATTTCCTTGAAGGAGTGTATTTTTCTTTTGGTAGATGCTGGAGAGCAGTGAGTTGAGTGTTTTTTACGTGTTTTTTTAGAATATCTGTTAGGAATCAGATTCCTTCCAGCTGATTCCTTTTTGATTATTGAAGGAAGGTGATTGCAGCGGATACTTTGGGGGGCTGGAACTGTCTTGTGGTACGATTTATGCTTGATTCTTTACCTGGTTGAGAGTTGAGCGCAAGTGGAGATAAATCTACCCCATTACAGTGGCACCCCCAGTCACGTGCAGGTGTGCGTGTACGTGACAGGGGAGATATTCGGCAGATTTTGGCTAGGCATTTTAATGAAAATAATAATCGAGATTTAAAAAAAATAACTCAACTACTGCAGTGAAAAGAGATGTACAAACTGCAGACAATTAGCCCGGAAGGGTTGAATGAACTGGTCGAATTAATTTATTGACTGATGATTTTAATCAATTTCTATCTTGACTGTTCTATTGGTTTTTATATTCTTTGGCATAATTGGGTCTTTCCTATATGTATTTTTCCTTTCAATAATATTTATTGTACATTTCCCTTCCCAGTAGAGCAATCTTATGCAAATCATCCTATTGTTTTCTATTTTTGTACCTTTTTATCATATTATTATTATAAATTGGTTTCTTCTATCCTTCTTGTTTTTCAATTTCTCGCGCTTGTCACTTTACTAACACCCCCATCCGTAGGCCCGCTCCCGGGGTTTGTCTAGTTTGCACTTTTTTTAAAAAAAAATTTAGTGTTTATTAAACTTTTCTTATAACAAAGGCAAAGAACATAGACAAAAACGAACAGTCTCGCAGTCACATCGCATAATAAAATACAATGATAGAGGCACAATCTGTGCGTATCGGGTGATGAAACTAGTTTGCACTTTATATCTGATTGGCCCATGCTGTCGAGCCCTTTTCTTTCGCATCCAATCACACTACGATGCGTCACTGTTGACTTTTTAAGTTTACTTCACTTTTCTTACACTGCGTCCCAACTTCGAAATGCTGCTTTTATCCCCCGCACCACACTACCCTGTTTCCCCGAAAATAGGACAGCGTCTTAAATTTATTTTTGCTCCTGAAGATGCGCTATGTCTTATTTTCAAGGGATGTCTTATTTTTCCACAAATAAATTATAGCATGCTATACTAGTGTGTGTGTGTATAATATATATATATATATAAATAAATATATAAATAATTAATATATTATATATATATATTTATAAATATATATCTTAAAGTTTAGAGTCACAAATCATAGGATATATGTACGTAAAGGACATTTTATGGCAGCTGCAGTGCCTTATCTCAAAGAATGGCAAATGGGACCTGCTGGGATATGTAGAACTAGAAGTTCCAGCATGCCCCATCAGCCATCCTGTGAGATGTGTGTGTGTCAGTATCATTGCTCTGTTCTCCCCAGCATCCCTCACTTATTTGTACACTTTCTGTCTCCTCTCCTGGGATGTTCGGGACCTGTGGTAACATCACAGTCACATGACCTCCCTGCACAGGTCCTTCAACACTCTTCTACAACAATATGTCCCAGGGCCGTTTCTCGGGGTGACCCCCCCCCACCTCCCCCCTTTCTCTCTGCCCACCCTTAGGGACGGCCCTGTGTATGGGGAGCTGCAGCAATAATTTCCGCTATGTCTTATTTTCGGGGGGGTGCCTTATATTCGGGAATTAAACAAAATCTCTGCTATGTCTTACTTTCGGGGGCGTCTTATTTTCCGGGGAAACACGGTATTACTAAGTTGCGCCTTTTTCCACGTTCATCACATCCAACAGCTATGTGGCACCTCGCCCATAGAACATAATGGCAGCGAGTAGCTCGCTAGCTGATTGGGTAACCAGGTCCCATAGAACAAAACAGCAAGAAGTAGCTCTTCTTCTGATTGGCTTATTCATCCTTCCCTCCTATTTCCAACCAATCAACGGCTCCAAAACTCGTTCCCACTGAAGTCTATGGAGCGGACTATCTTATCTAGGTCACTGTCCCTCACTGACACGTCCTTTCCCCATTGGTTGATACATATTTCCCGCTATTCTTTTGACCAATCCGCTTCATTTCTCACCTTTTCTCCTCTCTTTTGAAAATCCCGCCTATCCTTTCATTGGCTATTGTATCGTACCTGCTGTAACGCTACTCTTAGTCTACATTGTGATTGGATGACAACATAACCAATGAGAGCATCTCCTTTCTTTTAAATACAATGTGATACCCAGCTTGTATTGTAACACTATGTATCTGAGGAAGCGCTGGTTTACAGCGCGAAACGCGTTATTCATGTGTTATTGTGGAAAAGGTTTAAACACTTTTTTCACCAAATTTAGATTTTATCAGAATAAATAACTTTTTTTTTTTTTTTTTAATACATCCTCGTTTTCCGAGAGGAAGTTTTTTATTCTTGAACTGGGCGCCGGGTCCATTCTTCATACTTCTGCATCTCTTCACCTTTCGTGCCCACGGCCAGTAAGGCTTCGGAGTGAGGGACCAGCGGCTGCCGGTCCGAGGCTCGGATAGAGTGTTGTGCCTCTATACTAATATGCACAACAGCTCTAGGTGAGCATTACCTTATTGTGTTTTACCTTTCCTTGTTTTTATTTAGTTCACCATTGAGCGCCCCTTCCTTTTTTTCCTCTTTTGCTTTATATTTATACTGGGAGATAAATAGTGAAAGGAGCAAGGTCTCCAACAGCACCAAATATGCCAGGAGATGAGTGGGAGGCCACAGAGTGTTACATAAAGGAAGAAACAGTTTACAGCAGCACAGAGTATGTCAGGAGAGAAGAGTACTTAACATAGTCAGCTCACAGACTGAGGGTTACATAGCGGGAAAAGCAGGTTACAGCAGCACAGAGTATGTCAGGAGAGGAGTGAACTGATCTTTTGGGAGTTACATAAGGGAATGATCAGAGACCTCCCAGCAGCACAGAGTGTGTCAGGACAGGACTGAACTGATCCTGTGGTTATTACAAGACTAAGTTATAGTGAAGGGAGCAGGTAACAGCAGCACAGAGTATGTCAGGAGATGAGTGAACTGATCTTTTGGGAGTTACATAAGGGAATGATCAGAGACCTCCCAGCAGCACAGTGTGTGTCAGGACAGGACTGAACTGATCCTGTGGTTATTACAAGACTAAGTGATAGTGAAGGGAGCAGGTAACAGCAGCACAGAGTATCTCAGGAGAGGAGTGAACTGATCTTGTGGGAGTTACACAATGCAATGATCAGAGACCTCCCAGCAGCACAGAGTGTGGTCAGGACAGGACTGAACTGATCCTTGGTTATTACAAGACTAAGTTATAGTGAAGGGAGCAGGTAAAAGCAGCACAGAGTATCTCAGGAGAGGAGTGAACTGATCTTGTGGGAGTTACACAATGCAATGATCAGAGACCTCCCAGCAGCACAGAGTGTGTCAGGACAGGACTGAACTGATCCTGTGGTTATTACAAGACTAAGTTATAGTGAAGGGAGCAGGTAACAGCAGCACAGAGTATCTCAGGAGAGGAGTGAACTGATCTTGTGGGAGTTACACAATGCAATGATCAGAGCCCTCCCAGCAGCACAGAGTGTGTCAGGACAGGACTGAACTGATCCTGTGGTTATTACAAGACTAAGTTATAGTGAAGGGAGCAGGTAACAGCAGCACAGAGTATCTCAGGAGAGGAGTGAACTGATCTTGTGGGAGTTACACAATGCAATGATCAGAGACCTCCCAGCAGCACAGAGTGTGTCAGGACAGGACTGAACTGATCCTGTGGTTATTACAAGACTAAGTTATAGTGAAGGGAGCAGGTAACAGCAGCACAGAGTATCTCAGGAGAGGAGTGAACTGATCTTGTGGGAGTTACACAATGCAATGATCAGAGCCCTCCCAGCAGCACAGAGTGTGTCAGGAGAGCAGGGTTGTACTCACTTGTCCGCAGCCAGGATTCCTTCAGCAGGGGGGAGACGTTGAGCTGAGGATACGTTGAAGCTGATGGAGGAGAAATCAGAGGTTACACACAGGAGCTGCTGAGGGCGAGAGCCTGGTTGTCACAGCCCCGCCCCTTCCAGCGCAGATAGTGGAAGGACTTCCTGATTGTATGAAACCATCGTAAGCAACCTTATAGGTCTCCTTCTCTCCATGTTCATGATCACGGCTTGCTGTCAGTGAATGGAAACACTTATAGTTTATTCCAGGCCGTTTTACCTCTCAGGGCATTGTCTAGACTGTAACAAACCCTCAGCTGTGAGAAGCATTACACCCGTATAGATTCACAGCCACTAAATGCAAACAACTGATGTTGCCATTCACTGACAGCAAGCAGAGATGTGTGAGATAGTGATAAGTCTGCCATAAAGCTGCAGAGGCTTTCAGGATACAACGATGAAGATTTATTTACTGGGACCAAATGAATCCCTCATCCTGGATTTTTGGGGGAAGCTCTGGGCTCTGATGTGTTCTACAGAGGGGCAGGTCGGTCGGGGGCTTTGTGTGTGAACAGTGACATCAGGGCCCCCATAAATCAGCCGCTCTGGAATAAAGGTGACAAGGGCTTCAAAGGTCCCATAGTCAGAATGTGACAGCACCACACCAGATCCACAAACTGCCCAATACTCCAGTCACACCCAGAGCTGCAGTGATACATTGTGCCTTACACTCGTCACATCTAGAGCTGCAGTGATACATTGTGTCTTACACTCGTCACATCCAGAGCTGCAGTGATACATTGTATATTACACTCCAGTTACAACTAGAGCTGCAGTGATACATTGTATCTTACACTCCAGTCACAGCTAAAGATGCAGTGTTACAATGTGTCTTACACTCCAGTCACTCCCAGGGCTGCAGTGATACATTGTGTCTTACTAGTCACATCCAGAGCTACAGTGATACATTGTGTCTTACTAGTCACAGCCAGAGCTGCAGTGATATATTATGTCTTACTAGTCACACCCAGAGCTGCACTGATACATTGTGTCTTACTAGTCACATCCAGAGCTGCAGTGATACATTGTGTCCTACACTCCAGTTACATCCAGAGCTGCAGTGGTATATTGTATCTTACACTCCAGTCACACTTAGAGCTGCAGTGTTACAATGTCTAACACTCCAGTCACTCACAGAGCTGCAGTGATACATTGTGCCTTACACTGCAGTCACACCGAGAGCTGCAGTGATACATTGTGTCTTACAAGTCACACCCAGAGCTGCAGTGATATATTGAGTCTTACACTCGTCACATCCAGAGCTGCAGTGATACATTGTGTCTTACACTCCAGTCACACCCATAGCTGCACTGATACATTGTGTCTTACACTCGTCACATCCAGAGCTGCAGTGATACATTGTGTCTTACACTCCAGACACACAGAGCTGCAGTGATACATTGTGTCCGACACTCCAGTCACACCCAGAGCTGCAGTGATATATTGAGTCTTACACTCCAGTCACACCTAAAGCTGCAGTGTTTCAATGTTTCCTACACTACAGTCATACCCAGAGCTGCAGTGATACATTGTATCTTACATTCACATCCAAAGCTGCAATCACTATTCTGATGTGACATCATGTCATATACTACAGTCACAGCCAGAGCTGAAGTGTAACTTAGTCTTATACTCAAATCACAATGATATACTAAAACTGCATAATGCTGCTATTGCAGCTCTAGATGTAATTAGAGGACAAGACATAATTAAATAGCAGAAATGTTAATACAGTTCTAGATGTGACTGCATCATGTTGTGAATGATGCTCTAGATGTGACTGGAGGACAAGACATGATATACAGCAACAGCAGAATTGTTACTGCAGCTTTGGATGTGACTGAAGAATAACTTGATGTGCCAGCTCAACTGTAAACGCAGCTCTGGATGTGACCGAAGGACAAGACAAAAGCAGAATGATTATAGCCGCTTTGCATCTGACTGGAGGATAAGACATTATATAACTGTATAAAGTGAATGCAGCTCTGGATGTGACTGGAGGATAAGAAATTCTAAACCTGAATCATCTTGTGAATGCAGCTCTACATGTGATTGGAGGACAAAACAATGTACAGTAATAGCAGAATTGTGCAGCTCTGGATGTGACTGGAGAACAAAACATAACAATTATAATGTGAATGCAGCTTTAGATCAGATTGAAGAACAGCACACGATGTAACAGTAGAATTGTGAATGCAGCTCTGGATGTGACTAGAGGACAAGACACAATAAACTGCATCATATTGTAAATGCAGTGCTCTGCACTGATGAGGGGCAAAACCCCGAAGCAGCTGCTGTATGCAGATGAGTGATACTGGCTTGGCTAATATCCCTTTTGCTTCTTAAAGATTCAGTGAGTCAGAAGCAAATTGATGATTTGTTACATCCAATAGAGGGCGCTTGAGCTTCTCAGCTCCTTTCCCATATTGCCTTGTGACAAGACGTAATGTAACTATAATGTAAATGCAGCTCTAGATGTGATTGGAGGACAAAACAATGTGTAGTAATAGCAGAATTGTGCAGCTCTGGATGTGATTGGAGAACAGAACATAATATAACTGTAATGTGAATGCAGCTTTAGATCAGATTGAAGAACATCACACGATGTAACAGCAGAGTTGTGAATGCAGCCCTGGATGTGACTGGAGGACAAGACACAATAAATTGCATCATGTTGTAAATGCAGCTCTAGATGTGATTGCAGAACCACATCATGTAACAGAGTTGTGAATGCAGCTCTGAATGTGATGAGAGGACAAGACATAACTATAATGTGAATGCAGCTCTAGATGTGACTGGAGGATAAGACATTCTATAACTGTATAAAGTGAATGCAGCTCTGGATGTGACTGGAGGATAAGAAATTCTGAACCTGCATCATCTTGTGAATGCAGCTCTACATGTGATTAGAGGACAAAACAACGTTCAGTAATAGCAGAATTGTGCAGCTTTGGATGCGATTGGTGTACAGGACATAATATAACGATAATGTGAATGCAGCTCTAGATGTGACTGGAGGACAGTATGAAATGCTTGGAGATGAAGGAAAACCAGAAAATCCCTGAGGGGGGAGACGTGGATACCAACATGGCGTCCATAGGATGAGGCCCCACCCTCACTTCTCATGGCCCCGCCTCCTCTCCAAGCTCTCTAGTCCTACCCAATCAGTAGCAATGTTGGATACTCACGTTCTCCCAATTTGCTTGACGAAACCCCAGGAAGAAGCTGAACTCCCCAGGCTCGGGTTGCGCAGCTGATCGCTGACCGCGGAGCCGTTCAGGAAGCCGTGGCGTTCTCTGACCGCGTACGAGATGGTGACCGGCGCCTTCCAGGATCCCGGCCGCAGCGCGCTGGAGCTGACGTTCACTATCTGCAGAGAGGGGCGAAAATGAGAGACAAAATCTATGGAGGGGAGAGACGCTGCTTCGCAGGCTCCTCCCCAATATTGAGGCTACTCCCCCTCACTGGAGCTCCTCCTCTCAAGCAGTGCTGCAGTGTAAAGCATGAGGAGGGGCAGGAGGTGGACTCCAGGTGACCGCAGGCTCCTCCCCATACCGAGCCCCTCCCCCTCACTGAAGCTCCTCCTCTTAGCCAGCCTGGACAAGCAGCTCTGCAGTGTAAAGCATGAGGAGAGGCAGGAGGTGGACTCCAGACAACCACAGGCTCCTCCCCCTCACCAAAGCTCCTCCTCTCAAGCAGTGCTGCAGTGTAAAGCATGAGGAGCGGCAGGAGGTGGACTCCAGACGACCGCAGGCTCCTCCCCATTATCAAGGCTCCTCACTGAAGCTCCTCCTCTTAGCCAGCCTGGACAAGCAGTAGTGCAGTGTAGAAGATGAGGAGGGGCAGGAGGTGGACTCCAGATGACCGCAGGCTCCTCCCCATGATCGGGCTCCTCCCCCTCACTGAAGCTCCTCCTCTCAAGCAGTGCTGCAGTGTAAAGCATGAGGAGAGGCAGCAGGTGGACTTCAGATGACCGCAGGCTCCTCCCCATTATCGAGGCTCCTCCCCCTCATTGAAGCTCTTCCTCTGAATCAGCGCTGCAGTGTAAAGCATGAGGAGAGGCAGGAGGTGGACTCCAGACGACCACAGGCCCCTCCCCCTCACCAAAGCTCCTCCTCTCAAGCAGTGCTGCAGTGTAAAGCATGAGGCGAGGCAGGAGGTGGACTCCAGATGACCACAGGCTCCTCCCCATTATCGAGGCTCCTCCCCCTCATGGAAACTCCTCCTCTCATCACCCTGGACAAGCAGCGCTGCAGTGTAAAGCATGAGGAGGGGCAAGGTGGACTCCAGGTGACCGCAGGCCCCCCCCAATTATCGGGGCCCCCCTCCCCCTAATGAAGTTTCCTCCTCTTAGCCAGCCTGGACAAGCAGTGCTGCAGTGTAAAGCATGAGGAAATGCGGGGAGGGGGACTCCAGACAACCACAGGTTTCCTCCCCCAAATTATTGGCTCCTCCTCCATATAAGGCTCCCCCCCACTGAAGTCCTCCTCTCAAGCAGGCTCCCGTGAAAGCAGGGGAGGGAGGCAGCAGGGGATTTTCAGAGGGGCCCGCGGGCCCTCCCCTTTATCGGGTTTCCTCCCCCTCATTAACCCTTTTCCCCTTTTGAATCAGCGCTGCAGTGTAAAGCATAGGGAGGCGGGGAGTGACCCGGAGGGACCACAGGCTCCCCCAGACGCTGCACCCGAGCCGGAGCCCCCTCACGGTAATGCTATTTTAAGGGCCCGGGTACCGGGAAGGGTTTAAAATTTCCCTGGCTCCCCCGGGCCGCAGTTCCGGACCTGGGTCCCAGGCCATTTTTAACCCCCTTCTGGTTTCCTGTTCACTGAAGGTGAAAAGCCAAAATGTCCACCGGGGGGGGCCCAGAACCCCAGCATTTGCGGGGGGAAAAGAGGGGCATCAATTCCCGCCCCCCAATGGGAGAGTAGCCCCACACAGCCGGACAGGGGGCCTCACCCGTCTAAAACTTTGGAACCTCGCTCAAAACCCAAAAAAACCCGGCCGTTTTCCGGGAGAGGTTTGGGGGGCGACCACCCGAGGACGAGGCTGCCCCGGGCCCCAGGCGGGGCCCCGGGAGGGGCCGGCTGTAAAACCCCCCGGGCCCGGACGCCACCATGAAGGGAGTAACCCCGACAGGGATTAGACCGTGAGCGGAGGGGGGGACGGGTTTAAAAAAAGGGAGGGCGCGAGACGACGACCCGAAGGGGAGTGAGCGAGGAGACGACGCTCCGACGGGGAGGGCGCCCGAAACGACGACCCGATGGGGAGGGCGCAAGAAACGACGACCCGATGGGGAGGGGGGGCGAGGAGACGAGGGGGGGGGCCGGGGAGGAGACGCCGCCCCCAGGGGGAGGGCGCAAGAAAGGGACGACCCAGGGGGGGGGGGAAAAAAAAAGACGCCCCGGGGGAGGGCGCGAGGAGACGACGGGGGGAGGGCGGGGAGGAGACGACGATCCGACGGGGAGGGGGGCAAAGGAGACACATCCACGGGGAGGGCGCGAGGAGGACGACGATCCGACGGGGAGGGCCCGCGAGGAGACGACGATCCAAACGGGGGGGGGCGCAAAGGGGAGAGGGACACCGAGGGGGGGCGAAAAGAAACGCACCGAGGGGAGGGGCAAAGGGGGTGGGGGGGGAAACGACGATCCGACGGGGGGGGCGAAAAGGGGGGGAAACAAACCCCCCCCCCCCCCCCCCCCCCCCCCCCCCCCCCCCGAGGGGGGGGGCGCGAGGAGACGACGATCCGACGGGGAGGGCGCAAAGGGGGAAGCGATGGGAAAGGGGCGCGAGGAGACGACGTTTCCGAGGGGGAGGGCGCAAAGAGAACCGAATCCCGGGGGGGGCGAAAGAAACGACGCCCCAAAGGGGAGGGCGCAAAGAGGAGACGACGGGGAGGGCGCAAAGAGGAGACGACGGGGAGGGCGCAAAGAGGAGACGAGCCCGAGGGGGGGGGCGCAAACCGGGTGGGGGGGAAACGACGTGCCTACGGGGGGCAAAAAGGAGACGACAAAACCCGGGGGGGGGCGCGAGGAGCGAGGGGGAAGGGGCGCGAGGAAAACGACGTTTCCGACAGGGAGGGCGCGAGGAGACGACGATCCGACGGGGAGGGCGCGAAAGCCGCCCCGGGGGAGGGCGCGAGAAGACGACGATCCGGGGGGGGGCAAAGGGGGACACGACCCGGGGGGGGAGGCGCGAGGGAGACAAACCCCAAAGGGGAGGGCGCGAGGAGACGACGATCCGACGGGGAGGGCGCGAGGAGACGACGATCCGACGGGGAGGGCGCGAGGAGACGACGATCCGACGGGGAGGGGCGAGGGGGAACGAGGGGGAGGGCGCGGGGGAGACGAGGGGGAGGGCGCGGGGGAGATGAGGGAACCCGAAGGGGGGGCGCGAAAGGGGCGCCCGACCCGACGGGGAGGGCGCAAAGAGGAGACGACGATCCGACGGGGAGGGCGCAAAGAGGAGACGACGGGGAGGGCGCAAAGAGGAGACGACGGGGAGGGCGCAAAGAGGAGACGACGATCCGACGGGGAGGGCGCGAGGAGACGACGGGGGGGGCGCAAAAAAAGACGCCGGGGGGGGCGCGGGAGACGCCGTTTCCGACGGGGAGGGCGCGAGGGACGGGGGACCCGAAGGGGGAGGGCGCGGAGAGGACGACAGGGGGAGGGCGCGAGGAGACGACGACCCGAAGGGGAGGGCGCGAGGAGACGACAGGGAGGGCGCAAAGGAGACACCCCCGAAGGGGGGGGGCCGAGAAAAAGACGCCCGAAGGGGAGGGCGCGAGGAAAACGACAGGGGGCCCGGAAGACACGAACCCGAAGGGGAGGGCGCGGGGAAAGAGGGGACCAAAACCCGCCCCGGGGGAAGGGCGCAAAAAAGGGGGCCGAAGCCCGGAAATGGGGAGGGCCCCGAAACAAACGACCCGAAGGGGAGGGCGCGAGGAGACGACGATCCGACGGGGAGGGCGCAAGAAACGACGACCCGATGGGGAGGGCGCAAGAAACGACGACCCGATGGGGAGGGCGCAAGAAAAGACGACCCGATGGGGAGGGCCCCGAGGAGACAAAACGGGGGAGGGCGCGAGGAGACGACAAGGGGG
>JAODAL010061646.1:0-20200 GCA_025379985.1 Phyllomedusa bahiana | reverse complement strand
AAAATTTGGGGGTCATGCGGGTCCAAAACAGGTATGTCAATGTCCGTTAACAAAAATGGTGGTTCAAAGACTCCGTTTCCCAGCACTTTTTAATTTGGAGGTCAAACAGGTTTAGGGGTCATGCTGTGGCCCAGGACAGGTATAGTCTATGTCCAGTGAAACTAAAATGGTGGTTGAAAGACTCCTTTTTCTTGCACTTTTTAATTTGGGGGTCAGACAGGTTTGGGGCTCATGCTGTGGCCCAGGACAGGTATAGTCAATGTCCAGTTCAACTAAAATGGTGGTTCAAAGACTCCTTTTCCTGGCACTTTTTAATCTGTGGGCCAGACAGGTTTAATGGTCATACTGCAGTACAGGACAGATATAGTTAATGTCCAGTTCAACTAAAATGGTGGTTCAAAGATTCCTTTTCCCGACACTTTTTAATTTGGGGATCAAACAGGTTTAGGAGTCATGCTGTGGCCCAGGACAGGTATAGTCTATGTCCAGTGAAACTAAAATGGTGGTTGAAAGACTCCTTTTTTCGGCACTTTTTAAATGTGGGGGTCAGACAGGTTTGGGGCTCATGCTGTGGCCCAGGACAGGTATAGTCAATGTCCAGTTCAACTAAAATGGTGGTTCAAAGACTCCTTTTCCCGGCACTTTTTAATTTGGGGGTCAGACAGGTTTAATGGTCATACTGAGGTCCAGGACAGGTATAGTCAAGTTCCAGTTCAACTAATATGGTAGTTGAAAGACTCCTTTTCCTGGCACTTTTTAATTTGGGGGTCAGACAGGTTTACTGGTCATACTGCGGTCCAGGACAGGTATAGTCAATGTCCAGTTCAACTAAAATGGTGGTTGAAAGACTCCTTTTCCCAGCACTTTTTAATCTGTGGGTCAGACAGGTTTAATGGTCATACTGCGGTACAGGACAGATATAGTTAATGTCCAGTTCAACTAAAATGGTGGTTGAAAGACTCCTTTTTCCGGCACTTTTTAATCTGGGGTCATGCAGGTTTGGGGCTCATGCTGCGTTCCAGGACAGGGATATTCAATGTCCAGTTCAAGTAAAATGATCGTACAAATCATACTGCCTTCTGGCACTTTTTAATTTGTGGGTGATGCAGGTTTAAGGGTCATGCTGTGGTGCAAGACAGGGATAGTGAATGGTCTGTGAGTTTTTTTCTGTGGCTTTTATAACCTAAGTGTGTTGCCTAAGATGTAGCACGTATCCATTTGACTGTTGTGGATGTTAATTCCAGCTTCTCCAGCCCTGTTTGGGTGTAAGAATTAAGGTGTTGTTGCTCTCCCATAGACTTTAATGGTCATCGGCGATAATCTATTATCGACTATCGGATATCTTATTGATAATTGCCGATATCGACTATCGACCCGATGACGATAGTCAACGTAATCGCTCATCACTAATTGCCACCAAAGTAAATCTCAGTCTGAAGAGTTGAGAATACAGAATAAAGGATGCTCAATTTGAAGAAAATTAGGATACCAGTTAATTCATTATACAAGCGAACTGCATCATATGTAATAAACTTCTATGTAGAACAAAAGGACTCCAAATCCAGACCACATGGACAAATTAGTGATTTGTACATGATTCACAGAAAACTCAAGCAGACTCTCAAATGCAATAAGTGATTGAACAGAGGTACAAACTGCTATCAACGAATAAAGATATATATTTAGACCATGTTTAGAATGTCCGTCGGTTATTAAATTTATATCTAAAAACAAGTATTTATATCTATATATACATAATAATCTGGCCGCTAGAGACGAGGATATTCTACAAGAAGCATGTGTAGGAAAGTGTGTTGCTCAGACCCAAGGGCACACATTTGTTCATTTTAAATATCCACTAGCATTCTCTCTGAAGAATTGACTTGTTCTAATCACTCCCCTCCAAGCTGAGTGTTTCACAATATTAATCCACATAAATTGTAAGTGTCTCTGAATGTCCCCTACATGATTCTCTTTGTGTCTTCGGAACTCGCGATTCATTTTGCCAACATAATTGAAGGGAAGATAAATCATGCCAGTGGATAAAATGTTAATAAAATGTATTATGCGGTACTTTTGTCCCATCAAAGCACTGGTGAACTCCCTACGATTTATATTTGCAGAAACTATATGACCCACATTTGAAACACCCTAGAAGCCTTCTGCTTAACCAACAGTCATACCTTGGTATCCCCGGATAGTGACTTTGGACTAACATATATCTAAGGCTATAGCATTTCTGATATGTTATCTGGGGTCTGTCTGTAAACAACGTTTTAAGATCGTGATCTTGTAGTAAGATTTTCCAATATCTGCCTATTACTGTATGTATTTGGTGGGCCTTAGAGTCATAGAGCCCAAAAATTCAAATATCTGTCCTATCAGCTGTCACGGGTTGAGTTTTTGGAGTTAATAGCAAAACTGAAATGCCTCTTTCAAGACTCTCTTGGGATAACTTCTCCTTACAAAACGAGCTTGGGATCTAAATGTCCCACTATCTGAGCAGTTCCACTTAATGTTGGAGAAACTGTCCACAAGAAATCTCCTTAACTAGGGGTCATGGATGACTGCTCTCCCACCTCAACAGGCTATTCACTGCTATTTCTTTTTCTAAAGACTTTTACACCCAGAGTGTTATCAGAATTATTCCTGGAGGAAGTTCTCCAGGACTGGAGTTTTTTTTATGGGGGCAGGCTTTGCCCTATTATTTAAGAGCGATATGGATGGAGTCTAACTGAGTCATCTTGTAGGGCTACAGCTACGATTTGGCACACTATCCTTAACCCCATTACCCTTTTAGTTACTGCTGGTAATTAATATTTGTTTTTTCTCCTATTATTTCCCTCTGAGGAGTTCAGTGATATCTGAATGAACCATGTCTGGGTATTTCTTTAAACATGAGTATTTATATTAACAGTATTAGGGCTTTTTATGGGGCAAAATAGGTTACGTTTTGCGGTGCCACTAGTTTCAGGGTGATTGTCCTGCTAAGGACTGCATTAGGTTCTTTTCAGAGAGACATAATAGGCTGGATATCCACTGCATGCCTATTTCTCCACAGTATGGGCATTTATCTGTGCCTGCCTTGAACTAGATCGGCATCCTGGGATATATCAGAATTCAGAATTTGTGGTGCCCATCTACTTTATAGTGAGTCTATCTTCAATATTTAATTAATTGTTATTAGGCTATGTTTTATAAGGGATACGTTTCTCAGGGTTTTTTACTTTTAAAAAAGTGTAAATTTTTCTATTAGCTAAATTTGTGCTGCAGTACTAATTTCTGCAACCAATGCTTTTTTGAACTTTTCAATTTTCATTGTATGTACCTGGGTGAGGGCTCTTTTTTTGCAGGCTAAAGTTTTTATCTGTACTATTTCAAGATGCATGCAACTTTTTGATCACTTTTTATTCAAATTTTTTGGCAATAAAACCTACCTACAGGGAGCATAAAACAACCTATAGGGAGTCTATGGACAATGTTCTGTCTAGCGGGGTTGAAAGAATATTGCCAGATAGCCACGCATGCAATACTTGTTGTAATAGTGCCATCCGCTGGCCAAAGTTGTACAGTGCTTTATATAAGTGTTACAGATCCACCTTAAGACTGCAGAGAATTCTGGGAGAATGATGTCACAGGTGAAGTGCATGCTGGGAAGAAGAAGACCATTTCAGAGCAGAATCTGGACAGAGTCAGTCACACTCCACTGCTCTCCTGTTCACACTCATCTTAATCCATTTTCCCCGACGTAGCATAGCTGGTAAGAGTTTGA
This sequence comes from Phyllomedusa bahiana, assembly GCA_025379985.1. Lineage (NCBI taxonomy): Eukaryota > Metazoa > Chordata > Amphibia > Anura > Hylidae > Phyllomedusa > Phyllomedusa bahiana. The sequence continues at coordinate 16,428 of JAODAL010061646.1, read as the reverse complement.
TCAGTATGCTGTGATGTTAGTGTATTATAAAAACTGTTAATAGTTAGAGTGCAGTTATTATCAGGGTACCTCATGTATTGTCTATCCCATGTGCTCACATGTTTAAGCAGCCATGTTTCTTGCCATGTGCTCCTGTACTAAGAGTGTACTATAAATGTCATTATCATGCTGATCACTGACATCTGTGTTTGTTTGTGTTTGACATCTGCATTGTTTGTAGTTTTACCGCATAATTCTTCCTGTCAACTCCATGCCTTATCCATTAACTCACGTTCAAGCTGTTAACTAATAAAAAGAGTTAAAAGTTCAGAACAAAGTTTGGATTTATTGGAAACATAGGAGAAGGTTTGGCTGGATGTCGGAATACACACAGTGACCACGTGTAAGAAGACAGAACAGTAAAACAGCTGCTAGTCACAAGCGATAGTGGATCAGACTATACGGAGCCGCCATCACTCACATAGTCATACGCAAGACTATTGTAGCGGCTGCCATATTGTCGCAAGGACGAGTGAGCATCCACCAGCACGTGCAGCGCAATCCAGACTACGCTGATATCCGCTCCTATCCAGTTTGCAGTCCGCAACCAGCCACAATGTCTGCTAGCCAAGCATCTTAACTCAAGACAAGGCCCTATGCAAGCCGCTCTAGCAAGACTTCAATAAAGGAAATGGCTGCTCTCGCTCGTGCTGAAGCCAAAGCCGCAAAAGTAAAATCATCCTTTGCAGCGCAAGAAATGCAATTAAAGAAACAGAGAGCATGCCTAGAAGCGTCTCTGGAAAGACTTGCCGCAGACAAAGAAACAGCAGCCGCAATGGCCAAAGCAGAGTTCCTGGAAGCTGTGGAATCCTCCGCATCTGAGAAACGCAGCAGCGTACTTGGGCCAGACCTAGAGCATCAGGATACAGCACAGCGCGTCTCAGAATACGTCCGTCAGCATTCCAGAACAGGTGACAACCATCACCAACTTCATCAACCAGCCTACACAGATTACCAGAGATCCTACCTGGAACCACAGTACCTCAAGCAGGAAGGTGTGCAACAAAGCGACAACAACTACAACCGCCATTCTGCTGAACAGAAGATACGGCCTTCGCCCCCCATTAAAGGGACACCCCTAGCTTCAGAACGGTATTATACGGACTAACCTAAGCCAGAAGCCCCTAAAAGGTATGATGATACACCTTACACACACCATGACAATGGCACACCAGTTCGTATAGACAGTAACCAGGCCTCTATGAACTTTGTTAAATTCCTTGCGAAACGGGAGCTGGTTACAAAGGGACTTGTAAAGTTCAATGATCGTCATGAGAGTTACCGAGCATGGCGTACCTCCTTTCAGAATGCCATCAGAGGTTTAGACCTTTCCTGTAGTGAGGAATTAGACCCCCTGGCAAAGTGGCTTGGAAGCGAGTCTGCTGAACACGCTAAAAGACTCAGAGACATTAACATAAACTACCCTGTCACAGGCTTAAGGATGGTGTGGGAGAGACTTGATGAATGCTATGGGTCCATAGAAGCGGTAGAAGATGCTTTATATAAGAGACTCTATAACTTTCCCAGAGTAGCAAACAAGGGCTACCAGAAGCTTAGAGCTGAGTGACTTGTTAATGGAGGTACTGGTTGCTCAGGCAGAAGGTGATCTGCCAGGGTTAGCGTTCCTAGACACCGCCAGGGGTGTTAATCCAACTGTGCAAAAGCTTCCTTATAACTTGCAGGAGAAATGGATTATGCACGGTTCTCATTATAAACAGACTCATAATGTACCATTTCCTCCTTTCTAAGTGTTTGTAGATTTTGTTACTGAACAGGCGAGAATCAGAAATGATCCCAGTTTTGATTTTACTATGTCATGTAACACTGCCCCTGATGTCAAACCTCATAAAACATCAGTGGCAGTCCACAAAACTAATGTTACTTCCTCAGGTTTTCCTTACAGGGCCTTTAAGTCCCCCCAAGAGGATAACAGCCCTATGGACCTCAGAAAGCATTGTCCCGTACACAAGAAACCGCATCCTTTACTGAAATGCAGAGTCTTCAGGGAGAAGCCTCTAGAGGACCTCACGAGTTTCCTCAAGGAGAAAAAACATCTGCTTCAGGTGCTGCACAACAACATCGCACTTCGCCAGGAACTGCGAGGCCAGTGTGAAATGCACAGAGTGTGGCAACACAGAAAACAACACAGTTCTACACCCTGCACCGCCCTCACAGGTACCATCACAGGCTGAAGAGTATGTTAGAAAGCAGACAGACACCAACATAGAAGACACCCAGATAGTCACCTCTCAGTGTACGGAGATGGGCAAGGGACTTGTAGGAGGAAGGTCCTGTTCTAAAATCTGCCCTGTCAGAGTCTACGCAGCAGGCCACAGAGGAAAGGCAATCAAGATATATGCAATCTTAGACGATCAGAGCAACAGGTCTCTAGCTAAGTCCACCTTCTTTGACACCTTTGGCATCAAAGGGCCCAGCTCTCCCTACTCCTTAAGGACATGTGCAGGTACTGTCGAGACGGCGGGGAGGAAGGCAACCAGGTACAAAGTTGAGTCCATGTATGGCCAAACCTGTTTGTGTCTGCCAACCATACTGGAGTGCAATCAGATTCCCAACAACAGGTCAGAGATACCTACACCGGATGTAGCTGCATTTCACCCCCATTTGAAGTATATAGCTCACCTCATACCAGAGCTAGACCCAGAGGCACCGATTGTATTACTCCTTGGGAGAGATAGACTACGAGTCCATAAGGCTAGAGCGCAGATTAATGGTCCTCAGAATGCTCCATACGCCCAGAGACTAGACCTAGGATGGGTCATCATAGGAGATGTCTGTCTAGGAGGAGCACACAAGCCGAACTCAGTCAACAGTATGCTAAATAGTACACTTGAAAATGGACGTCCTTCTCTCTTCCATCCTTGTCAAAGTAGTTTCCTGGTAAAGGAGTTCCCACACAGAGATTCCCTACCTTGCCCGTTCACAGACCCTTCATGTGAAGACCACGCTTGTGACGGTGAGCAAGACCACAGAGGGTGCACAGTTTTCCACAGAACAAGAGAAGACAACAGGGTAGCGATGTCCATAGAAGACAGGCTGTTCTTGGACATAATGGATTGAGAAATAGTAAAGGATGAGTCAAAAAGTTGGATTGCACCTTTGCCATTTAAACCCCAGAGACCATGCTTACCCAACAACAGAGAAAGTGTTTATGGTCGATTTGTCTCTCTCAGACAGAAATTCCAGAGGTCACTAGAGACAAGACAACACTTCTTCGCCTTCATGGAGAAGATAATCCAGAAACATCATGCAGAGATTGCACCAGCGCTTCAAGACTCTGAAGAGTGTTGGTACCTACCGGTATACGGCGTTTATCATACAAAGAAACCAGGTCAGATAAGAGTAGTATTTGACTCAAGTGAAAGGTGCGAAGGTGTCTCACTCAATGATGTCATACTGTCAGGCCCAGACCTCAACAACAGACTTCTAGAAGTGCTTCTACGTTTCCGCAGAGATGCTGTGGCATTTATGGCTGATATACAACAGATGTTCCACTGCTTGTCAATGAAGAACACAGAAACTTCTTGAGGTTCTTCTGGTACTGTGACAACAACCCCTGTAAAGACATAATAGAGTACCGGATGAGAGTGCACATCTTTGGAAACAGTCCTTCCCCAGCAGTCACCATCTATGGTCTCAGACATTCAGCCAGAGAGGGTGAAGCAAAGTATGGGTCGGATGCTAGATCCTTCGTGGAAAAGGACTTCTATGTTGATGACTGCTTGAAATCCACACCCACTAACGAGGCAGCAATCAGTCTTCTCAAAAGGGCTCAAGAAATGCTTGCTCTATCCAATTTGAGGTTGCACAAGATTGCTTCCAGCAGCCGAGAACTTATGGAGACCTTTCCCTCTCAAGACCACTAAGCAGACCTAAAAGACTTGGATCTAGGCTGTGACTCCCTTCCTATGCAAAGGAGCCTTGGGTTGCTCTGGGATCTAAAGGCAGATGCTTTCACCTTCCAAGTCAACAAGGAAGAAAAGCCCTTCACACGCAGAGGTGTCCTGTCTGCCATAAACAGTTTATACGATCCTCTGGGATTCGTAGCTCCTGTCACTATCCAAGGTAAATGGATGTTAAGAGACTTCACCCAAGACACAGCTGACTGGGATGACCCGCTCCCCATGGAGAAAAGAGACTTGTGGGCAAGTTGGAAGAAGTCCTTGGAAGCTTTGTCCAGCCTTCATGTGACACGACCGTATGCTTCCGTGCCATCTACATAAGTCAAAATGCAAAGACTTTGTATCTTCTGTGATGCCTCAGTCAAAGCGAATGCAGCAGTGGCATATTTAAAAACTATATATGTCAAAGACCAATGTCATATAGGACTTGTTATGAGCCGGACAAAATTGGCGCCACTCCGTGAACACACAATTCCCAGATTGGAACTCTGTGCTGCTGTGCTTGCAGTGGAGTTGGCTGAACTCATAACAACAGGACTGAACCTGGAACTCAAGGAAGTTGAGTTCTACACAGACAGCAAGGTGGTCCTAGGATACATCTGTAACGAAACACAATGCTTTTATGTCTGTCAGCAACAGAGTGCTGAGGATCAGGAGATCCACTAGTCCCAAACAGTGGCACTATGTACCCACGCATCATAATCCAGCGGACCACGCAACCAGATCTGTTGCACCGAACCACCTGAAAGACACAACATGGTTTACGGGTCCTGCATTCTATCGAACCTGACACGTTTGAACTGATACAGCCAGATGACGACGAAGAAATCCGCCCTCAAGTATCTGTTCTACGTACAGTGACATCTGAACACTGCCTCCAATCCCATTGTTTCAGCAGGTTCTGAACCTGGAAGTCGGTTGTCCATGCTATTGCTTGTTTAATTCACATAGCTCAGACTTACAAGTCGACATTACAAGAATCCTGCAATGGTTGGCATCACTGCAAACATGCTTTCACCGTTCCCAACCTAGAAAGATCCAAGAACTTGATATTTCACATCATACAACGTGAATGTTATGCTAAAGAACTAGACAACCTGAACAAAGGGCAACCTGTTTCTAAAGACAGTACTTTGAGAAAGCTCGACCCAATTATCGACCAAGATGGGCTGCTCAGAATTGAGGGCCGTCTTCAAGAAGCCAAAGTGGAATTTATGGAGAAACATCCTTTAATAATTCCAGGATATCATCATGTCACAACTCTTCTTGTACAACATCACCACATCCAAGTAAAGCACCAAGGCCGATTGTTTACCGAAGGGAGCCTACGAGCTGCTGGACTATGGATAGTTGGAGCCAGGAGATGTGTGAGCAAACTCGTCTTCAACTGTGTTACTTGTCGCAAACTTCGTGGCACATCTCAGTACCCAAAGATGTCCAATCTCCCATCTGACAGACTTAGTACGGATCCTCCCTTCACCAACTTTGGTCTGGATACATTTGGTCCTTGGACTGTGGCTACACAGCGCACTAGGGGAGTCCATGCCAGTGCAAAGCGGTGGGCCCTGATGTTTACTTGCATGTCCAGTAGAGCTGTCCATATAGAAGTGATTGAAGCCATGGACACTTCAAGTTTCATAAACGCACTTAGACGGTTCATCGCCATCAGAGGGCCTGTGAAGCACATTCGTTCCGACAGAGGCACGAATTTTGTTGGAGCAGTCAAAGAACTTCAAATCCCTTCCAACTTGGACACTACCGATATTGAGAGATATCTAAGTGAGCAAGGTTGCACCTGGACCTTTAACCTACCACATTCTTCCCATATGGGAGGCGCCTGGGAAAGAATGATAGGGATAGCAAGAAAGATCCTGGATTCAATCTTCCTGCAAGTGGGTAGAACAAGACTCACCCATGAAGCCTTGACTACATTCATGGCCGAAGTTTCAGCCATCATGAATGCCCGACCGCTGACTACACTTTCAAGCGACCCTGGAGATACGACTGTCCTCACTCCTGCCATGTTACTGACTCAAAAAACCAACTCTGTGAGTGCACCACCTGGAGAATTTGGTGAAAAAGACCTCTACAGGCGACAATGGAGGCAAGTGCAAAGTCTCTCCAATGTTTTCTGGGACAGATGGAGGAAGCAGTATATCTCCACTTTACAAACAAGGAGAAAGTGGCAGGCGAACAAGCCAAACCTCAAACCTGGTGATGTTGTGCTCATGAAGGACAGCCAGTCGCATCGGAATGAGTGGCCATTAGGCCTTGTCACCCAAACGTTCCCAAGCAAAGATGGGAATGTACGCAAAGCCGAGATCAAAGTATGGAAGCTCGGAGAGAGCAAACTATTTCTCAGGCCAGTCGCAGAACTCTTTCTGTTGTTTTCTCCCAAAGAGCCTAGTGGTGACATCAGTTGATGTCAGGCGGGGAGTGTTCTGTCTAGCGGGGTTGAAAGAATATTGCCAGATAGCCACGTATGCAATACTTGTTGTAATAGTGCCATCCGCTGGCCAAAGTTGTACAGTGCTTTATATAAGTGTTACAGATCCACCTTAAGACTGCAGAGAATTCTGGGAGAATGATGTCACAGGTGAAGTGCATGCTGGGAAGAAGAAGACCATTTCAGAGCAGAATCTGGACAGAGTCAGTCACACTCCACTGCTCTCCTGTGCACACTCATCTTCATCCATTTTCCCCGACGTAGCATAGCTGGTAAGAGTTTGATCAGTATGCTGTGATGTTAGTGTATTATAAAAACTGTTAATAGTTAGAGTGCAGTTATTATCCGGGTACCTCATGTATTGTCTATCCCATGTGCTCACAAGTTTAAGCAGCCATGTTTCTTGCCATGTGCTCCTGTACTAAGAGTGTACTATAAATGTCATTGTCATGCTGATCACTGACATCTGTGTTTGTTTGTGTTTGACATCTGCATTGTTTGTAGTTTTAATTCTTCCTGTCAACTCCATGCCTTATCCATTAACTCACGTTCAAGCTGTTAACTAATAAAAAGAGTTAAAAGTTCAGAACAAAGTTTGGATTTATTGGAAACATAGGAGAAGGTTTGGCTGGATGTCAGAATACACACAGTGACCACGTGTAAGAATATAGAACAGGCAACACGTATGAAGATCGGCGCGTCAGAGCACCCGTTTTCGCCCAATCTAAAGTGAAAGCTGCGCCTCATTTATGTCAGCGCCCGAAGTGTGCTCATACATGCGGTGTAAAGTTCACTGCGCCTCGCCAGTGTGTGAGGCGCAGTGCGGGAAATTAGGCGCCAGCAGGACTAAACATGTATTACGATTCTAGAACCGGCAGGAATTCACGAAAAAATCAGGGTTTATTGTTTAAAATTAAAGCAAATATATATAAGCTCTCCAAAGAAAGAAAGAATAGCTAGAACAGGTATTTAACAAATGGAAAGAATTTAACTAATTTTACATTAAATAAGCCAATATAGATTGTGAATTTTGGTCTATTGTTTTATTAGAAAATGAATATTTATTTGTTCTTCATTCACATTGTATTCTATTTTGTATGTCCAGCAAGAGCCAGCACAGCACAGGTCTGTTTGTTTGACAAATGCATTTTATTTTTCATCTTCATACTGTGTAATGTATTTCCGACGCAAAAATCCATTCCGTAATTACATTGCAAATACGTGCCACACTTTGTGATGCGTATTTGCAACGTATTTGCAATGGATTTTGCGTCGGAAATACATTACCCATAGTAAATAATGGGGAATGTATTTCCAACGTGAAATCCGTTGCAAATACACAGTATAAAGATGAAGAATAAAATGCATTTTTCAAACAAATGAATTACTTAATAAACCGACATAGCCAAGTGCTGGAAAAATTTAATCAATGTATTAATACATTTTTGACAATAACATTAATGACTAATATATATATATATATATAAATATATATATATATAAAATATATATTATATTATATATATATATATATATATATATATATTTTAAAAGGAAAAAAAGCAAGCACATCCCTGGACTTGCCAATTTGAGAGAAAAAGACCAAAGGCTCTGTGAGAGAGCTGAAACGTCGCTGTTTTGTGGCATGGTGGAATAAACAACTTCTTTGCCTGAAATACCTGTGAGGAGTGCCGTGGATTTTTCTATTGTATATATATATATATATATATAATATATTTATATTATATAATACTAATATATATTAGCTGCAAATTAAAAAATATCCCCTACAAAATGTATGGCAAAGTCTGTGAAAATGACACAAATTTTACATCACATAAGCCAATGCAGATGTTGCACAGAGGTTGGACAGATGTTTTCTTACACATTTTCCATAACAACAACAACTTTTGATGTATTGGGGCTGCTTAGAAGTTGAAAGCAATTCAGTATATACAACAAAAGGCTTGCTGGGACCTGTGGTCCACCAAGAAGGATTTCTTGCTTAATTATTTATTCTTCTTGACAATTCTTTTATTGTAGTAGTGTGTACTGCTGTAAATGTAGACCTCGAGCGCATTACAAGAATACCGCGCTCCACTTTGACTTCTCCGCTCAGATAAACCACATTCAAGTAGGTCTGCCTGTCGGAGCTGTCGTGCGCTGAAATGCGCCTCACTTTGCCGACCCGCGATCATGCATGCCTCGGAGTTTTCGAAATTGCCGCGTCCCGCCCCAGAACGCCCACGGCGCGCCCATTGCATGCCCCTTCATGTTAGGCGCAGGTTGCGCAGGGGATTCGAACCGGTGAGGCGCAGTTTTCGCCAGAAAACAGGCGCAACTCCCGATCATACATGTCGCCCTATATGTCTAACTACACTCAGGGGGCATAAATCTGCCGACAAGGGGCTTACATTGCTACTAATGGTGAACCTATATAATCTATATCCTACCCTCTGGAAGACCTGTATACCTTCTTACCTAGTGGGGGGCTTATTTAACTTAATCACCTACTTAATGGGGGACCTGAATACCTACCTTTCTATTTGGGGTATACCTGTATAAAAGGGGTTTCACCTATCTGCCCACCTATTTTATGGGTGTGCCTATCTACTATATGGGAACACAAGAGAAGACTAAAACTGGGTGCAGAAATGGGAGCGTCATAGCCATTTTGGGATACTCTTACTGTTGGAGGCATAATGGGGTCATTATTGAGGAGTCAAAGATGTTTATGTGGTCAGTTCTGCAGGGATGAGTCATGGCTGGGAGAAGTCATCATGGCATTCCCTGTTAGATGGTGAAGAAAAGTTAAAGACAATGAGTTTAATCACAGAAGACGTCTACTATGAGTCCCTGAATGTCAGTGGTTATTTTGCTTGTGTTGTATTACTGTCATGTGATGGTGATCTGAGCTGTTGTCTGACCATCCTGTGGTCTATATATGATGGTATTGCAGGTTAAATCTCGATTTTACATAAGGTTCCCTAGGTTGCCAACCACCTCTCTTAGGAGCTTCAGCCAGGTTATGTAATTCTGTGTTGTGTCTTATCGGCAGCACAGTAGCTTATGCTCTTTCTTACTGACAAACTTTAACCCTATGTAGCCTTCTGCCCTGTCTGCTCTTAACACCCTATATCACCAATGTACAACTAACAGGCTCACCTAGGAATAGCAAAGCTGGTATATCACTCACAAATGGGACAAGGTATTCTGATACACTAGGCAAATTAGAAATCTAGTGCCTCCCAATGTAAAATTCTGCCCACTCCATGCCTCCTTGCGCACCTTTCCTGCCTGAGAAGAAATGGTGCCCTAGGCAGTCGCCTACCCATCTTCCCAATTTCAATTAGTGCTGTAGAACCGTTCACAGCCTGAACAGGTAGTGGGAGACTGAAACTGGCTGTGAAAAGCAGGATCTGTAAAACAGCTTAAAGAGAACCTGTCACATAGATTATGCCCCCTTGCTGAGGACAGCACAAGCTAGTGACAGACATGCGGTTTCCAGCGCTGTTGTCACGAGCAGCGGTAGTGGATCCTCTGGACCACCGCAAGCGATGGCATAAGCCACGCCAGGGAGCGGAATCTAAGTAGGTCCCAGTTTTCACCAGAGCCTGCCGCAAAGCGTGATGGACTTGTTGCAGTGGGATTCTACCAGGTCGCTTCCACTGACGTGACTTGGGTGAACGTGGTACAGAATTGTGAGGTGTAGACGTAGTCGGGGACAGGCAATAAGCTCAGGAAAGGCGGCAAATGTTCATGGTCGAGGGACGTAGGCAAGAAGGTACGGTACACGGTATGATGGAAGACTCAGGAACGCTTTCTCAATAGGCAATAGGCACTAAAGATCCGGCAGGGTAACCAGGAAGAGGCGGGCTTAAATAGAGGCAGCGACCGGCAATAGCAAATTACCGGTGCGCTGGCCCTTTAAATTTAACACTGCCAGTGTGTGCGCGATCTCGCTCCTTAGGGCCGCAGGACAGAGACTACAGCAGGAGCCCGGCCAGGTAAGTGTGCAGGGGAACAGGTAGGGGAACGAGCGCACCCTTGACCCGACATGCGGGTCACGGTGCCACCCGGCAGTGGGGCACGGATGCGCCCACGACCCGGGATGAGAGTGGCAGGGGCATCCGTGACAGTACCCCCCACTTTGGCCTCCCCCTCTTTCTGGCCTGAAGGAATTTCTGGATAACATTAATGGTCCAGAATTTTGTCCTCTGGCTCCCAGGACCTCTCTTGCGGCCCTAAGCCCTTCCAGTTGATGAGGAAAAGATGCTTCCCTCTAATGGTCTTCATGGCCAAGACCTCTCTTATGGTAAAGATGTTGGTGGCATCTGCTACAGTAGTCGAAGGAGCAGCTTTCCGGGAGAAGCGATTCAGGACCACCGGCTGTCAGAGGGGAAAGTGGACGGAGTTCGGGACACGCATCGTGGGGGGAAGCCGAAGCTTGTAGGCCACTGGGTTGATGCGCTTGAGAACCTCGAATGGTCCCAGGAACCGGGGTCCCAGTTTATAGCTGGGGATCTTAAGGCGGATGTACTTCGCTGATAACCACACCTTGTCTCCGGGAGAGTAGACTGGGAAAGGTCTTCTCCATTTGTCTGCTTGCCTCTTCATGCGGGCAGAAGCCTGTTGCAGAGACAGGCGAGTTTGATCCCAGATGGCCGTTAGGTCGCGGACCAGATCCTCCACTTCAGAGGGCACCGAGATGGGCAGGGGTGAGCTCGGAAGTTGTCCATAGATGATGAAGAAGGGGGCGGACCCAGCAGACTTCAAGTCTAAGGAATTTTACGAGAATTCGGCTCAGGGTAACAGATTAGCTCAGTTGTCTTCACGTGCTGAAACAAAATGGCGTAGGTATTTGCCCAGGACCTGATTAACCCGCTCCACTTGTCCATTGGTCTGTGGATGGTATGCCGAGGAGAAGTCCAACTTAACCTGTAGCTGGGCACAGAGGGAGCACCAGAACTTGGACAAGAATTGGACTCCACGGTCCGAGACAATATGCAGAGGAAGGTCATACAAGCGGAAAATGTGCTGGAAGAACAGGCTGGCAAGACAAGGAGCAGAAGGGAGACCTGGCACGAAATGGGCCATCTTTGAGAACCGATCGGTGACTACCCACACCACGGTATTACCGGAGGAAGGAGGGAGATCCGTGATAAAATCCATAGCCACATGAGTCCAAGGGCAGTTGGGGATTGGTAGTGGCTGAAGCAAACCCGCCGGCTTGTGACGAGGAGACTTGTTCTGGGCTCAGGAAGTGCAAAATGACACGAATGCACGAACATCTTTAGCGAGGTCAGGCCACCAATAGAAGCAACAGATAAGAGAGCAAGACTTTTGTACCCTTGGATGTCCAGCCATTCGAGAGCAATGTCCCCAATTAAGTATCCTCCTCTGCAGCGCCGGGCGAACATAAGTCTAGCCCGGAGGGATTTGTCAAAGATCTACCGGTTCAGCGGAGATTAGTCCTTCAGGAGGGATGATGTGCTGTGGTGCGAGTTGATCCCCTATAACGTCCGAAGCCCGGGAGAGAGCATCCACCTTGACATTCTTTTCAGCTGGGTGAAAATGAATGAGAAAGCCAAACCGGGAAAAGAAAAGCGACCAACGGGCCTGCTGGGGATTTAGCCATTGGACTGTCTGCAGATAGAGGAGATTTTTGTGGTCGGTGTACACGTTGACCGGGTGACGAGCTCCTTCGAGGAGATAGCGCCAATCCTCCAAAGCCAGCTTGATGGCCAGTAATTCCCGGTCACCACTGGAGTAGTTCCTCTCTGCAGCAAAGAAGGTTTTAGAAAAAAACCCGCATGTGAGGGTCTTGCCTTTGGGCCATTTTTGAGTAAGCACAGCCCTGGCCCCCACCGAGGAGGCGTCGACCTCTAGAAAGAACGGTTTCTCCGTATCTGGCCGGGAGAGTACGGGTGCAGAGGCAAAGGCCGACTTCAACTTAGAAAAGGCTTCTTCTGCCGACGGCGGCCAGAGCTTCGGATTAGCATTCTTCTTGGTTAGCGCCACTATAGGTGATACCAGCGAGGAGAAATGTGGGATGAACTGTCTATAATAATTGGCGAAACCCAAAAACCTTTGTATGGCTCGGAGACCCACAGGTCGTGGCCACTGTAGAACGGCAGACAATTTTGCGGGGTCCATTTGTAGACCCTTGTCGGAAATGATGTAGCCGAGGAATGGAAGACTTTTCTGATGGAATAGGCACTTTTCGGGCTTGGCATAGAGGCGGTTAGCCCTTAACCGCTTGAGGACCTGTCGCACATGGACTTGATGGGACTCAAGATCGGCAGAGAACACCAGGATGTCATCCAGATAAATGACTACACATGTGTACAGGAGATCCCTGAATATGTCGTTGACAAATTCTTGGAAGACGGCAGGTGCATTGCAGAGTCCAAAGGGCATGACAAGGTACTGTAAGTGCCCATCGTGGGTATTGTAGGCAGTCTTCCATTCGTCACCCTCACGAATCTGAATGAGGTTGTAAGCCCCTTGCAGGTCAAATTTAGTGAATACCTTGGCTCCCCTAAGCCGGTCAAAGAGATCCATGATCAAGGGCAGTGGGTAGCAGTTCTTTACGGTAATTTTGTTGAGCCCCCGGTAGTCAATGCAAGAACGTAGAGAACCGTCCTTCTTTGTAACGAAAAAGAACCCGGCCCCAGCTGGAGAGGAGAGGAGAGGAGGACTTGCATATGAATCCCTTCTGGAGATTCTGCTTGATGTAGGCAGACATAGCCAAGGTCTCTGGTTCCAACAGTGGATAGACCCTGCCCCGTGGACGAGATGCTCCAGGCAGAAGTTCAATAGGGCAGTCATAGGGGCGATGAGGAGGCAATGTCTCAGCTTGCTTCTCAGAGAAAACGTCCGCAAATTCTTGATACGAAGTTGGAAGGCCCGCCACTGGCTTAGACGGTACAGGAAGAGAAGCGGAAAGAATTGGGTGAGGTGCCACCAGACTGCGAGACTGACACTCCGACCCCCAAAGCAAGACTTCACCCGTCTGCCAGTTGAGCACAGGAGCATGGCCTTGCAGCCACGGAAGACCCAGAAGGATGGATGAGGAAGACCGTGGTAACACATAAAATGTAAGTCTCTCCTTATGTAGTGCACCCACTGAGGATCTCCCCACTGACAGAGGAGATGACTAGGGGTTTCTCCAGGCGGACCACAGCGAGGTTATGCTGGGACACTAAGGCAGCATCCAGGAAATTTCCAGCCGACCCAGAGTCCAGGAAAGCAGAAGCTTGAACACAGGTAGCTGATCCAGTGCCGAGTAGAACGGGTATGGTCAAATGAGGAGAGACCTTGCTCTCACCTAGGGACACCTTTCCCACGTATCCTAGGTGCGCTGATGATGAAGTGGGCAGCCCCAGCGGAAATGTTCAGGGCTGGCACAATAGAGGCATAGGTTTTCCTCACGCCACCGGGTCAGCTCCTGTGGAGTCAAGTGAGCTCTGTCCACTTGCATGGATTCCTCCATAGCAGGCAGAGAGGACAACTGTGGTGGTCTCTGGAATACAGGTGCTAGGCGAGGAAACCAACGACCTCTGGCAAGTTCGCGTTCCTGATGTAGCTCTTCTCGCCGTTCAGAAAAACGGATATTGATCCGAGTGGCCAAAGAGATTAGGTCACTCAAGGAGGAAGGTGGATCACGGGTAGACAAGGCATCCTTGATCTGGCTGGAGAGGCCAGGGAGCGGAATCTAAGTAGGTCCCGGTTTTCACCAGAGCCCGCCACAAAGCGGGATGGACTTGCTGCGGTGGGATTCTACCAAGTTGCTTCCACTGATGTGACTTGCTTGCGATGGCAGCCAAGGGTGAGCGTGGTACAGAATCGTGAGGCGTAGACGTAGTCGGGGACAGGCAAAACGAACAGGACAGGCGGCAAAGGTTCGTGGTCGAGGGACATAGGCAAGAAGGTACACGGTATGACGGAAGACTCAGGAACTCAATAGGCAATAGGCACTAAAGATCCGTCAGGGTAACCAGGAAGTAGCGGGCTTAAATAGGGACAGCGACCAGCAATAGCAAATTACCGATGCCCTGGCCCTTTAAATTTAACACTGCCGGCGTGCCCTATGGAGCGGGACCACACGCGCCCTAAGGAGCGGGACCACGCACGCTGCGGGACAGAGACTGCAGCAGAAGCGCGGCCAGATAAGTGTGCAGGGGAACAGGCAGGGGAACGAGTGCACCCGCGACCCGACATGCAGGTCAAGGCGCCACCAGGCAGTGTGGAACGGATGCGCCCGCGACCCAGGATGAGGGTCGCAGGGGCATTCGTGACAGCTGTGTCTCTTATTCTGTAAGATGCTGTAGCTTTAGAGTATTTAGTGCTCAAATCTGCAGTTTTCAGCCAGAAAAGTGTCAGATAAAGATTAATTTTTCATGCCCCGCCCACCTGAGGCTAGCCCCGCCCACATAAACTGATAAACCTATTACTTTGAATAAGTAGAAACATGTGAATAACTGCCAGTTGGGCGGAGCTAGCCTTTGGTGGATGGGGATAACACCTACTTATGAATAAGGTTTGAGTATTAAATGCTCTAAAACTACACCATCTTACAGAATAAGGGACACAGCGCTGGAAACAGCATGTCTGACACTAGCTTGTGCTGTCCTCAGCAAGGGGGGCATAAACTATGTGACAGGTTCCCTTTAATGAGAAAACCCCTTTAAAGTGAACCTGTCACATAGGTTTTGCCCCCCTGGCTAGGGACAGAACAAGCTGGTGTCAGACCTGCTGTTTCCATTGCTGTGTCCCTTATTCTGTATAATGCTGTAGTTTTCGTGTATTTAGTGCTCTAATCTGCAATTTTCAGCCAGAAGAGTCATTCGAAGAGTCATTCAGAGTGTTAGTTTTTTTCAAACCCCGCCCATCTGAGGCTAGCTCCGCCCACCTCAACCGACAAACCTATTACTTTGAATAGGTAGAAACATGTGAATAACTGTCAGTGGGCGGGGCTAGCCTTTGGTGGGCGGATCTAACACCTACTTTTGAATAAGATTTGAGGGGTAAATACTCTAAAACTACAGCATCTTACAGAATAAGGGGCACAGCGCTGGAAACATGTCTGACACTGGCTTGTGCTGCCCTCAGCAACCTATGTGACAGGTTCCCTTTAACTACTGTTTCATAGAATTTAGTAGAAGAAAGTTTTAATACATATTAAGGAACGCACAAAATCATGTTGGAACCTGTTTGACTAGAAAACTATCTGATATTGCACTTTTATTTTTTTGAAACATGGAGCAGGTGTTTTAAGGAGGTTGTCGGGATACACTCTCATCAATGTATCGATGGTTAGTGTATGTCCAATGTAACTGAAGCTATTCTTTTGGAAAAAAATATGTTTTTGCGTAGGATGGCACTCTATGATAGTATTCTACAGACATTGAACTTTTGTTTGTTCTAGGACTGTGTACTCTAGCTTTCTTCTTGCATTCATCAGTTATGCTTGTGACTAGAGATGGGCGAATTTCCCGAAATTCGTTTCGTTCACTTTGCCAAATTTCTCGGCAAAAAAATAACTTCGTTCCGAATTACTTCGGCACGAATCACGTTAAAAAACAGCTATTTCCAGGCTGCACAGAGCCTGCAGGGTGCTGTAGAACGTTGTGCCATGCTTAAATATGCAGCTGGAGCTTGGTTTGGTCTTCATTAGAGATGGGCGAATTTCTCAAAATTTCGATTCGGTCACTTCGCCGAATTTTCCGACAAACATAAATTCGGTCTGATTTTCTTCTGGTCTAATCGCGTTATAAAGCAGCTTTTTCCATGCTGCACAGAGCCTGCAGTGTGCTGTTGTTCGTTGTGCCATGCTTAAATATGCAGAGGGAGCTTGGTTTGGTCTTCATACAATGTTGTGTTTTAGTATGATACGCAGATGACTGCCGTCGCTCTTAGAATCGCTTCACTATAAAATTCCCTGGCATTAGAGGGCAAAACTGACCAAAAAAAATCAAGCGGGGGTATGCCTGATAAATCATGCCGTGAAAACTGGGAAAA